>JAPFFP010105831.1:0-19188 GCA_026153255.1 Solanum medicagineum
AAACCCCTCATAATACGTATAGTAAGCACACAGTTACAGGTTGGTTCTCCCGGGCCTCATCGGCAACGGGTGCCAGTTCGCCCTAACGAGACTTAGGGTGTGACACTTAGAAGAAGTCATTTCTGGAACGGGCATCTGCAACGTCCTCCTTTGATATTCTAATCTGGGAGAACTAAAAGACTGAGCCATTCGGTCACTTTCGCGGTCGCCCTCACTAAACCAACTTGAATCTGAACTACGATTCAAATCAAGTCTTACCGAAATTGGATTTCCTTTTTGTGCCATATGCGCTTAGAATTTACTTTTCCCCCCTTTTTCTTCCCGGTACAATATTTGTTCTCGAAGGTCTTTGTTTCCGTGTAGAAGCAAACTCTCCAAATTTATGACCAACCTTTCGTTCAGTAATCTTACAACGAATCGGAGTTTTTCCATTGTAAATTCGTACAGAGCAATCAACGAATTTCAGTGAAATAGAAGATCTACGTTACCAAATTTTCCTATTAAATAGAAGATCTCTCTTCTTCTTATTCTCAGGAGGAATGCATCAACAAAACAGCCCTTCCATATAGATCGTTGTGGCATGAACGAATTTCTTTTCTTCGATTCCGTGCCTAAAGCTAGCTCCTACTCCTCCTCCTTCTCCTGACGGATAGGATCCCGCCAGGTCCTTTTTACATAATATTCTCGGCTGCCTCCGGTCCAGTAGGTCGGTCGCCCTCTAGCTAGTGACTAGCCCAGCTATGGAGCTAGGTGTACACCGCCACGTCGAGACTCTCTTTCGAAAGTGAGATACCGGCTTAGAGTCAACCCATGCGCCTTTCGCAGGGTGAGCAAAAATCCTTTCCCTAGATCCTGGTATGAACTCAAAAAAAGCATTTACCCGTCGCCTGCTTCATCTACAGAGCTTCCTCTTGTTCACAGCAAATAGAGCGGATTCATTCAAGCAAGCTAATCCCATTACCCTTTCTAGGGTAGGGGTACGGTACAATGTCACTACTCTGTTTTGCTCCCTCACTCCTTGAAGAAGAGCGAACAACTAACCTTTCCTGGTCCTTTCAAACCAGTCTTTCTAAACCTGGAAAAATACTTTGGCTATGATTCGATCTCGAAAGCCCAGACTTCATAAAAGGCTACTGACTCTTCCACTACTACATGAATCATCTGCTCCTTTTTTTATTCTTTGTTTCTATTAGAGTCGCGAGCTTGTTGTAGTCGGTCCTAAGGGGAGAACCTTGCTGCTTACTTGCTATATCCCTGCATCCTTGCACGGCTTGGCTCGTTCTTCGAGCCCTGCTTCTACCTTCCCCCTCTCCCCGTTCCTACCGTCCAAAACAGGCCTATGGAGTATAGCCAAGTGGTAAGGCATCGAGTTTTGGTACCGGAATGCAAAGGCTCAAATCTTTTTACCCCAGATTATGAACACCCGATCGGATCTGTCAAGAACGAACTAACGGCTACAGGGGAAGCAGCTGACTGCAGTCCCTGAGCCCGTAATGTTATGAGCTTTGACTCTCTCTTGAATCTTGATGTTTATGATATAGAAGTTGTCTCAAAGCCTCTTTGTCCCTATTGTACTCTCTTGTTGTTGTATTTTATTGCTTCCGTGACCAAGTATATGTAATGATATGTTAAGAGGCTTGCTTGGGGTCCCTTTGGGTTCCCCATGCATCATGTCGCGTTTACGATCTAGGCTTGGGTCTTGACAAAATGAACCTATCTTATTTCAGATTTTGGTATTCTTTTGATATTGTCAAGTTTGGATAAAATCTGGTTAGGGGCTCCAGTATCAATGACCCACACTTTCTTCACATATTTAAAGCCCAAGGCAGATAGAACATTATCTGTAACAACTACTTTAGTTGAGTGTTCTCCACTTTCACTTCCTTTGGCTAGCAATTGTATAATCTGATGATACTGTTCCTGTGTGAAAAAAGCTATAGGTGTCACATTTGAGGTAGTGCTTTATAGTGTGAGATGTATTGTGTCAACTTGATTTGGAAAAGAGCTTGAGGTTGCACCCTTTGACTTTCACTTTGAAAACACTGCTCCTTAGTGTGTCCTCCATACCCTCACACTTCACAGATAATGACAGGTTTCTGAGTCTTCTGAGGCCTGTTTTGACCTTCATTTTGTCCTCTATTGGGATTACCATCACCTCCTAGTTGATGCACAAAACTATTGTTGCTTTGATTAGAACCACTACCTCCTTTTAGATTGAACAAGGACGCACTTCCCACAAGCTTGGATAATCAACTATTATGATCAGTTTGAGCTAAATTTCATTGGCTTTCATGATCCACCATAAGTGAGAAAGCTTTGTTTAAGCTAGGGAGTGGTTTTTGCATCAGAACTTGGCCTCTTGCTACTGAAAATGATTCATTTAATACCATTAAAATTTCCAGTAATCTTTGATGCTCACAATGCTCATTGAACTTCTTAGACTCAGCACAAGAGCAACTTGGACAGCAGATGATTGCATCAAGTTCATTCTACAATCCCTTAAGAGTAGTATAATAGTATATGACTGTCATGGTTCCCTGATTAAGGTTGTCAATCTCCTTATGAAGTTTGAACAAGTGTGCACTATTAATTTTATCAAACCTATCTTTCAAATCACACCAAACTTCATGAGCATCACTACCATACACTACACTACTAAGCAAACCAGGTCAAGTAACTTTCATTATCCAAGACAAAACAAGAACATTGCATTTCTCCTAAATATCAAACAATTCAGGTGCAATGCCATATTTCAGAAACTTACCATCAACAAAACCTACTTTACTATTTCCTAAAATACCTATACGCATAGATCTACTCCAGATTGCATAATTCTCAAAGCTATTAAGCTGAAGATAGATTAGGCAACTACCTGGAGTATCATTTCGATGAAGATATAAGGGATGATTATGATCTATCACCGGAGCTACATGAGCCATTGTTCGTGTATTATTAGAGTAGTTATTGTCACCTTCAATCTACCTAGAGCTAATTCATGCTGAGTTTCCATTTTCTCAGCTTGGAACTTCAATCTCTAATCTGAATGCTTACTCT
The DNA here is from genome assembly GCA_026153255.1 of Solanum medicagineum. NCBI lineage: Eukaryota > Viridiplantae > Streptophyta > Magnoliopsida > Solanales > Solanaceae > Solanum > Solanum medicagineum. The sequence continues at coordinate 3,055 of JAPFFP010105831.1, forward strand.
CGTTTCAACTATCTCCGTAATTGAACCTAAGCACTCGAATACTCAACTACACTAGATCTATCTAGCCTGAGAAAGGAACCAGGCTCTAATACCATGATAACTCTATTACTGGAGCTTATAGATTAAGAAGAAGAAAAAGAAGAGAATAACTAGGAGGAAGAAGAAGAATGCATTAGAGCTAAGAGGAACTGCTACATTGAGTTTATCAAAATGATCACTTATTGTACATTGTCTATTTAAAGATTTTAGTTAATAGAATTCTCAATGTGTAACTAACTGATAACCTATCAGACATAATAGTAACAAGTGAACAGTGAAGTCAAATAAACTCCTTAACAAAGACCTCAACAATCTTTTGGCTAGTAAAATTGGGAGGTAAGGCAACAAAGTGACTGTATTTTAGCAATCGATCTACAATTACCCAAATAGCATTATCCCATGGGAGGGTGTGGAAGACCTATGATAAAATCCATAGAAATAACCTAAAAAAAAGGTATTTCGAACTTGAATCCTTCATTTATTGAAAAATGTGGCATTCCAAAACAATTGGTTTCACATCCGCACGCATACTAGGCCAATGAAAATTAGATGAAATCAGAATGACCACCACTCTTAGAAGAGTGAAATTATTCCAATAATGATGAGCAAAGTTTTGCATCAATAGGGACCAATATCCAATTGCGAAGTAGAAGAAGTCACCCTTGAAAGAAAACATGAGGCAAGGACTCCAGATTATGTTGCAACTAGGATTGGAGAACCTATAGAGTTGCATCCGTCTTGTTCAAGTCGCATAACTAGTTAATTAATGCGAGTTCAGTAACAGTGAAAGCCGATGAATGTAGCGAAGGAACTCAGGACAAGGCATCTACTACGATATTGAAAATCGTCTTTCTTGAGTTGGCGACCTTTCAAAAACAACCTCTCACCCGCACAAAGGTTAGGTAAAGTCTAGATATGCCCCACCCTCTCTTGACCCCCTTATGGGACTATATGGTATGTTGTTGTATTGTGATTATATGTTGTAATCTTCTCTTGTCTTTGGGAATTCTCTTATGAAGTAAATTTGTGATTGAGGAGTAGATGAATCTAATCTGTAACTTATTTTGTCAGCTCAATACAGTTTGCTTCAGAGATGATTGATCCTTTAATTTTCCTAGTTTTCATTCATTGAGTTACTGAATATTGGCTTGATCAAGCATTCTTATTGTTATTTAGAAAGAAATATTAGTTGTTTTGATAGAAACAAAATTAGCACTAGATAAGGATATGCAGGGGGTGGCAATCCCGTACAATGATAGATGAGGGGGATGTACCTCATCCACTTTTTCAGGTGGTGGAAATACTGTACTACCAAAGATGAGGGGTATGTACCTCATCCACCTTCCAAGCGGGTGGCATGCCTTGTGGTCTATGATGATGGTCTATTCCTACACATGTATTACGTTCTATGTATGCACGTTTTACTTCAGGCATTGATCATGCATGCCATGTTACTAATATACTAAATCTTGCTTATGTTTATGTATTTTGATTATGTTGTCTATCTCTTGTCGCATTGTACCCTACATACTTAGTGTATTCAAACATACTAACGCATACTCTATGCCTACATGATGTTACCAATATAGGAACTAGATCTCCACTTGAACATTTTTAATAGTTTGTCTACCATTAATTTTAGTACTACCAATGTGTGATATTGATGCCACACCACCAGTAGGTAAATGTGAAATGACCCCAAAAAGTGCCAAAAAATATGCCTTGAAAGTGCCCAGAATCGTAATTTCCATATATCTCAAAATTCGTGTGTGATATCAAAAATCCGACTTCATATTCTTGTTCAGGGGGTCAAATTGAGTAGAAAATGGGTCTAACCTCAATTTATGAGCAGTCATAGCAAAATTTAAAAATCACAAAAAGTGATTTCTAGAGAGGATCTGCGCCCCTAGCGTGACGCGCCAAGGGTGCGCTATAGTGTATTTTGTGTACTATTTTTCTTGTCTGGGCCAAGGCTTTTGGGTCTCGGGACTAAGTGTTCTCAAACGTGAAAATACCTATACTTTGCCATATTTCACCCTCATATCATTCAAAACATTCCCCAATACTCACTCAAACACTTAGCCAAATATTTCACTCCTAAATTCAAGTCCCAAAACTCATCCAGATCTTAAGGTTCTCATTCAAGCTTCAAGTCTCCATCTCTAATCTTTATCAAGTTATTCTCCATAGCTAAAGTATTTGGATTTTTTTATGGGTTCCATTCACCCATGATACCCAAGCTCTCTTTAGCCTATAATTGCATGATTTAAGATTGATTTACTCATGGGTCTTACCTATTATGAATTTCACTGCACACTATGTTAGGGTTTCATGAAATTATGGTTGTTATAACATGTTTTGAGCTATGAATCTAAGATCTATTGTGAGATTTGATGAAGGGCTTTGATGTATATAGCTTGAGGGTGTTACAAAGTATCTATTGATGGTTTTACATTGAATTTTCTAGCGCGATTTCATTCTTGAATTGCATGGTTTTATACTAGCACTACACACCCACCAAGTGTTTGATTAAATATCCAAATTATGATTTCTTGAGGAATTGAAGGTGCAATGCATGTTTTATTAGTTGAATGACTATATGATGATGAAAGGAATGTATGTGTATGATATTAACTCTATAGTGCTGGGAATTGACAAAGCCTCACTCGGGCGGTTGTAGGCCGGGGTAACCTTGTTGAGGTGTTTGTACCTTGATCGCCTCGCTCGGGAGGTGGTAGGACCATGCAACCATGTCGAGGGGTTTGTACTTGATAACCATGTTGGGCGGTTTCTACTCCATCAACCATGTTGGGGGTTTGTACCTCATCAACATGTTGGGGAGTTTGTACCTCATCAACCTATTGAGGGGTTAGTACCTGATTCGATTCTCCAAGGTGGTGGTAGACCTTGGATATGCACTAATAATGGTCTCTCCTTACACATGTATTATGTTCTATATAAGCATGATTTTACTTCAAGCATCATTCATACATCCATATTACTATATGCTTACCCATTGCCTATGTTATGCATTTTGCTTATGGTGCTTATCGCTTGTTTCATTGTATCCTACATACTTAGTACATTCAAACATACTATTGCATACTCTATGCCTATATGATTTCACCATGTAGGAACTGGAGCCCCACTAGATCATCCTCCTCCACGTGGCTAGTACAACTTCTCTCAAGCTTTTTGGTGAGTCCTCCATTTCGGGGACGATGTTTATTATCTCATTCTATGTTCCAAGACTATGTTCTTTTATGTATATGTTGACTATGAGGGTGAGCCCGGTAGCTTGTCTTGTCCCCCGCTAGGTATCTAAGTTTTAGAGGTATTGTTGGACATATTTTGTAGTTTTCTATGAACTTTGACTCTCTCTTGACTCTTGATGTTTATGATATGGAAGTTGTCCCTTAGCCCCATTGTCCCTGTTTACTATCTCTTGTTGTATTCTATTGCTTTCGCGGCCAAGGATGTGTAATGATATGTTAAGAGGCTTGCTTAGGGTCCCTTCGGGTTCCCCAAGTGTCGTGTCATGTCTAGGCCCTAGACTTGGGTCGTTACAAACTGTATGTTTCTAAGTTGATTTACTTGTACATCTTACTTATTATGAATTTGACTATGAACTTTGTTGGGGTTTCATAAAAGTGTGACTGTTTAAGCATGTTTTGAGCTATGAATCTATGATCTATTTTGAGATTTGATGAAGGTTTTCAATGTACATTGCACGATGGTATTACCAAGTGTTGGTGGGTTGATTACTTCAAGTTTTCTTGCATGATTTCACTATTGAATTGTATTGTTTTATACTAGCATCACACAAGCCAAGTGTTTGATAAAATGTCTGGTTAAGGTATCATGAGTTCTTGAAAGCCTAATGCATAGTATATGAGTTTAGTGACTTTATGATGATGAAAGGAATGTATATACAAGTTGTTATCATGGAAAGTATCTATACTTTTGCAAGTTGACCATACCAAAGATGTGGGGTATGTACCTCATCCACCTTGTCAGGTGGTGGCAATCCCATACTACATAGATGAGGGGTATGTACCTCATCCAACTTGTCAGGTGGTGGCAATCCTGTACTACCATAGATTAGGGGTATGTACCTCATCCACCTTGTCGTGTGGTGGCAATCCCGTACTACCATAAATAAGAGGTATGTACCTCATTCACCATATAGGGTGGTGGCAGTCCCATACTACCAAAGATGTGGGGTATGTACCTCATCCACCTTCCAAGCGGGTGGCATGCCTTGGATTCTAAGTACTAACTTGCTAGGTCTAAGATGATGGTCTCTTCCTGCAAATGTATTATGTTTTATATATGCATTTTTTACTTCAATCATTGATCATGCATGTCATGTTGCTAATATATTATCTCTTTCTTATGTTTATGTACTTTGATTATGTTGCCTATCTCTTGTTGAGTTGCATCCTACATACTTAATACATTCAAACTTAGTAACGTATAATCTATGCCTACATAATGTTACCATGTAGGAACTGGAGCTCCACTTTATCATATTCCACCTCCACATGGCTAGTACTATGTTTGGAGCAAGTTTGGTGAGTCCTCAAATCCGAGGATGATATGTTTTAATCTTATGTTATACAAAGACTCTCTTTATGTTATTGTATGTTTTTGACTATGAGGGTGAGCCCAGAAAGTTGTCTTGTCCCCCGCTCCATTCTAAGTTTAGAAGGTTGTTGGATAAGTTATGTAATGAATCTTTGAGCTTGGCTCTCTTGACCCTTGTATGTTTTTAAGCTATGAAACACTCCCTAGCCCCTTTACCCTTATTTTACATCCTCTTGTTGTTGTTTAATTTCTCCCGCGACAAAGGATGTGTAACGATATGCTAAAAGGCTTGTTTGAGGTTCATCCGGGTTCCCTATTCGCTGTATCACGTCTAGGCCCTTGGACCGGGTCGTGACAAAATGACCTATGTGAATCCTTCTTCTATAGCTTTTCTCAGTCTTTTCTCTGCATCCTCTGTGCATCTACATCAGAATATGTAAAAGGAATTAAGGGGTGTTAAAATATGAGGAGTTGTACACTTAGTACAATCTTATCCTACGCTGGCTACGTAGTTTATAAATTTGAGTTATTATTACTTTTACCCATATCGATGTTCAATACTACTCCCAAAATATTATTATATGCTCATAACTTAAGAGTGTAGTTACTTAAAATACTTTTGTAATCGTTTGGGACTAAGCCAACTTTAGCTTTTTTCAACTTGTTACTTTTCTTCACAAAGATATATTCTCAACTTATTGAATGCATAAAACATAAGTTTAGTTCTCAACTCAACTGCATATAAATATTTAAAGGCGACTAGTTCACATGCTCAAAGTATAATGTAATGACTTCTTGCTCAACTCCTACTAAAACTCTTGTTCAAGTTAGTGCTGAAATAATTATCTTCTAACTCAAGGCAATGCATGGTATAAGTAGAAAATACATTAATTAATTGAATAACTCTTCAAACATACATACTATGCTTTCATTAGAAATAACTATGCTTTTTCAATAGGCCGCATAATACACTTGGAAATACTCACGTTTCCCCAAAACTCTTCTTTCTAGCTTCAAAATACTTTTACTTTACTGAAAACAATGCACAATTTACAGTAATGTAAATCCTTTATTTCAACTCAATTAGGGTTTATGCGAGAGGTAAGCATGAGTAATAATCAGGAACTGAAATAACGTAGGAAATCATACTTTCAATGATAGATATTTGAATTGAATAATAAAGGATAATAGGAACTTGAATTCAGGAAAGATTGGAAAATTCGTGATTAAACTCTTACTGACTAAAACTAGATGTAGGGCATAAGAATGAACTTAGTCCAACACTCTAAATAGTCTTTCATACCTCTAAGAACTAGATTCTTGAAGAGCTCTGAAGAAGATGATTGAAAACCCTAGCTTTTCTCCTCTTGAAACTACATTCTAACATTCTAAGTCTTGAGAATATTCTTTTTAGAATAAAGAGATCAATTGATAATATTTAGGGACTTAAGTTGATGTAAAACCATCAAATTAAGCTTAGAAAAGGTGAAAAGTACTCAAACTTACCCTTTCTTAAAATGTTGTTATGGCCATCTATAGTGTGCAGAAGCTTCTACAGATCGTAGAAAATAACCGTAGAATCTTGGATGGAATTCTGAAGTCCTGGAACTCGTTTTACCAGACCAAACTAGGGATGGCAATGTGGCAGGTGCGGGGCAGGTTGAGCTCAACCCGCAAATTTTTTAAACCTTCCCACCCCGCCCCGCATGATGACTTGTTCATCTTGAACCCGCCACACCCTGCCCTGCGTAGTCCCACCCCACATAAAGCCACCCCTCTTAAAAATTTTAAAGTTCTTTCATTTTTAATTGAATTTGATTTATTTTCAGGTAATTAACGTCTCAACAGCTAATTAACTATTTTTAGTTGACATTTTTATAATTATTTCTTAATTGTTAATAAAAATTTTCTAACTAACAATTTAACAACTAACAATTTACCGGACATCTATAGTTTAAATTTTAGAAACAATAAAATTAAAGTCAATGTTTAGTATAAAACGTTTAAATCATTGATTTTTACTAATTAAAAAAGTTTAATTACTTCAAATTCCTATTTGATTTTTTAAACCCACAACCCGCCCTGCACTGCGTTAGTTTTAAAATATAGCTACTTCAACCGCCCCGCACTCGCCCCGCCCCATATAGCTTTAAACCAACCCCGCCCCACATAGCTCTAAACTCGCCCCATATCCGCCCCGTTGCCATCCCTAGCCCAAACTTCGGATCTTATAAGCTTCTACAACCCGTAGTTGGGTCCGTAATAACCTGGACTCAGGAACCAACTCGAAACACAGTTTCACAAGTTGGACTCTACGAGTTTTCAACCCATTTACGACCCGTAGTTGAAGTGTTGTAAAAACTGCCCCAAAAAACTCTGCTCTAGCAATCTTCACTAAACGGTCATAATTTTTTGCTCTGAACTCCAAATAAGGCAATCTTGGTGGAGTTGGAAAGAGGATTCCAAGGCCTTTAATTTGATAGGTTATGGGACACCTTATTCTTTTTGTTCTGAGAGTAACAATTATTTGAAGTTAACCCTTGCGTAATCTAATACAGAAAACTTAATTGGTAGGAAGGTTTGAACTCGACTAAGTACTAGAGGTCTCTTATGAACCTAAACCACTTCCAATACATTTTTTGTATATAAGAATGAGTCTTAAAATATAGGCACAAGTAAGGCATAACTAGGTTTAAGTTTATATACTTACGACGAAAAATTTCGCATCATATGAATAGAGTTGTTAGATGTTACAATCTAAGTGGTACTTCATGGTCTTCAAGTATTATAATGGAAGGTAATGAAAGAACTCATTAAATTTACTGTATGATTTTTATTTGATGTGAATTGCTTTTATACTATTTTTTGGGTACATTAACGATTCAAAAATAGTAAATTTGTTAAGCATGACATACATTTTTATTTTAATTTTCAACTTTTTTTTTAAATATTTATTTAAAAAAAAAAGAAAGAAAGAAAAAAAGCGTATAATTTTTTCTTGCAAAAAATATAAATTGGAAAATAAATAACATCAATTAGACACAAATTGTACCTTTTTTCAAATATTACTAATAAATGAAATAATTTCCAGAGAATAAATTGGCTATACTAATTAAACACTTTATAATAAGTGTTTTGTAGACTAAGAATTTAAGGCAATGACTTTTAGTTTTAGTTGATTCATTAAGTAAGTTAAGTTCTACTATTTAATATTTGATTAATTAAATATTTAACTTTTTATGGCATAAACTGATAATTCAACTTTACACTTTAGATTTTACTGATATATATATATATCATAAATTATATAATATAGTGATTATGATATGATATATGAATAAATTATGATAATAAGGAAAAAATATTAAAATTTATTAATAAATAAGGAATAAAATTTAAAAGGAAAAGAAAATAAAGCTTTATACAAAAACGTGTATTCTATTTTCCAAAGTCACGACTTTTCTGGTGAAACAAAATTCAAAATGAATTACATGTATATGTGACTGCCTTATAAATAACAATTTCTTATGCAAAATTTATTAAAAAAGAGTAAGTTCACATTCGCTACTATTTCTCTAGATTCTTTTGTTTTTTCTGCAGAATTACAAAAAAGGCGAGTTCACACATTTGTACCTCTTTCTAGTTTTTTCTTCGTCAAAATTACAATAGAGGGTGAGTTCATATCTACAATAATTTCTAGATTCTTCTTCTTTTTTTAAAGTAAATTTTTGAGTTCAAGGCTCATTTAATTATGCAAATAAATAAACTAACTACATAAAGTTTGTCAAAAAAAATTAAAATTGATACATCCAAGCCCAAACAAAGGGTCCAGCCCATTTAATCATTGATAATATCAAAAAAGTACCCTTTCATTTTTCACCGCCCTTTCAATCCTTAAGTCAACCATGGTAAGAGTCTTCTAGATGATGCTTCTCCTTCTACGCCATTTCAGTCCTTCTAATCCTACTTTCTAGATTCTTGTTGTTCTACAAAGTTAAAAAGAAGTGAATTCTCATTTGTAATTATTTCTCTAGATTCTTCTTCTTCTTCAAAATCATCATCATCGTCTTATTCTTCTTCAAAATCACAAAGAAGAGTGAATTTAGATTTGTGATCATCTCTTTCTTTTTTTCCTTCTTCCTTCTCCCCTCTCCCCTCCTTATCACCCTCCTCCTAAAACCTTCGTTCAAATTTTGGCAAACCATAGAGTTTTCTCGATCTCTTTCTATTTTTTCTTTTAAATTTTTTAGTATTCTGTGAACCATGTTTTTTCATTTTTCTAAATTGATTTATTTCTTTATATAATTCATATTAAGAAAGGAATAGTTCAGCAACCAAGAGGAGACGACATATAAATAGGAGTGAAACATTGAATTCAGTCCATTTTTATTCTTTTATGATGAAGAACAATTAGTATGTGATGGTGAGTGTTTTTTCTAACGATTTTTGGGCCAGTGACCCATTTTATTGCAACTTTAAAAATAAAATCGGATGGGCTGAAGCCCAATACATTCTGACCCGGTCGGGTACAAGTAAACATCGACTCTTACTACTTAAGAACCGACCTACTTCATTAAGTAAAAACTCTAGGTTTTCTAAAGAAGTTCCCGCCTTTTCTCTCATCTATCTCTGCCATTTCCAATGTGGGAGCCAACTCTTTGTTTCTTCATCCTCCACTTCTAGGTTTCCAATTACCTTCATCATGCTTATATGGATTCTTATTGTATCAGCTACCAAAAGAAAGTTCTTTCCCACTGATTTCCTATTGTTTTGCGATTTGCCTCCATGTTTTACTTCCTCCATTGCTGTTGTGTTGTGTTTCTTTCCTTCAGGTAAGGTCTCCAGTAGAAACACCTTTTTGTGACAAGTTAAGGTCATCATCCCCGTCTCTGATCGTGTGAGTTTTCATACATTTTCCTTGTTGCCCTTTTTTTCAATTGTTGGCTCCTTCTCTCTCTTCAGAAATCCACCTGGAGAAGATGACATAGTCATTTGGCTTTTGACACGTGCTAGATATGGATGCTTGTTCCAAGATTTGACCCGGTTATGGCTTCCCATCTTTTTTGCTGGTATTGAGTTCCTTTTTGGTGGCTAATTAGCCTAGGCATAGCTAATTTTTGCACAACATCTGTTGTTGGCGCTATTTTTCATCCAATTTCCCCTATTTTATTCCCTTGTTCTTTTGCATTTTGATCTAGCAAGTGTTACTGCTTCCCAAAAATTATTGATTATTTCTACCGATGTGGATTAGAAATTATTTTATATTTATTTCTTTTATCTCTCATTTAGATATTAAAGAATAACATTTATTGATATATGTATGTAACACACTCCTAGCCTTTGTAGTAAAGTTATTAATTTTTGATATATATATTCACTAAATTTTAAATTGATGGCTACACGTATCAATGTATAATGTACAATTGGATAGTTTCATATTTGTATGATTTTAATGCTCAATCTAAAGTTGACATTAGTAAAAGAACTCATGATTGGTAAAAAAAAATCCTTTTTGCTCCATAATTCGTACTAGGAAAATAAAATTGTTATTATATTGTAATTATTTTTTCAACAAAAAGTTCAATTGGTAAAAGATTTCATATCTGCATGATATGTTTTTTTTTTTATTTAGTATAAGGAGAAAGCTTCATACCGTAGTTTCACTCCAAATAATTATACTCTTTGTTCTCAACTAATATTATCACGATCCGGTCCCGGTCATGATGGGACCTATTAGATCCCACCGACAGGCAAGCCAATAAACAGGTGGCTTCTTCTACTTTCTATTTAATTGAATATATGGTAATCATAAGATCTAATGAGTTTCAGAGCCTCATTATGAAATGACTTTCCACCAGCCATTTGACCAGTCGAAGCCAAGCCCCCTAAAAGAATATCTCCATATGAGGGGTTACTACTTCCAGTTCTGTTTGAACACAGAAGACTTTCTTCCAAAACACAAGAATATCCAAGTCTATTGGCTTATTCAAGATAACCTCTTCCATGAGAAGCAGCACATGAGGTATGGTGCTGAGAAGAAATCTGCTCAACTGCTCCAACATCTCTCACAAATCCTGTGGAAACTTCAATGTCAGTCTCTTCTCTCTCACTCTCACTGGTTCTTGCTTTTTCTACTGCTTCACCACTTCGTTCATGGCTTCCCCATGAGTAGGATTGAATTATAATTTCTTTGAGCGGTTATTGATGGGAGTGGTTTGAAGTTCGATCTATGAGGCATAATAATAAACATATGAAGTACTAAGTCAGAGAACTTTTGCTTTATTAAAACTTAAGGAAGCTTATCCAAGTTTCCTTAAGTTTATGTAATTACAACTTAAAGAAGTTTATCCAACTTAATTACAACTTTATTACATCCTAAGTATATGTAGTAAAGCATACTAAGTTGTGTAATTACAACTTAGTATGTAATAAAGTAAAAGTTTTCTGACTTAATACTTAGTATGTGTTATTGTTATGCCTCGTACATCAAAGTTCAAACCACTCTGACAATAATCGTTCACAGAAGTTATAATTCAATCTTGCTCACGGGGAAGCCATGAATGAAGCTGTGAAGCTATAGCAAGAGAAAGAACCAGCGAGAGTGAGTGAGAAGAGATTGACATTGAAGTTTCCACTGGAGTTGCAAGAGATGTTAGAGCAGTTGAGCAGATTTCATCTCAGCACTATACCTCATGTGTTGCTTCTCATAGAAGAGGTTGTCCTGAAGAAGCTAATAGACTTGGATATTCTTTTGTTTTGGAACAAAGTCTTCTATGCTCAAACAGAGCTGGAAGTAGTAACCCCTTATATGGAGATATTCTTTTAGGGGGCTTGGCTTCGACCGGTCAAAAGGCTGGTGGAAAGTCATTGCATAATGAGGATCAGAAATTCATTGGTTCTTATGATAACCATGTAGACAATTTATTATAAAGTCAAAGAAGAAGTCACCTGTTTATTGGCTTTTCAGTAGGTGGGATCTAACAGGCGCCATCATGATCGGGACCGGGACGTGACAAATATTATTTTCAACTTTGGACCCATCAATACTATTTTTCTATCAACATGAATTATTAAATTTTTATATATAATTTGGTTAACTTATTTTTGTATATAATTCCATAATATCTTTGGCAATAAACAAAAATGAGAAGGAAAGAAAAACAAGAACGTAAAATATGATGCAGAATCAAAAATCAAATCTAGAGAATGACGAGAAAAAGGAAAAGAATAAGAATGACTCTATTGAAAAGAGGATATTTGACAAAGAAAAGAAAAATGTCATAAATGGTAATTAATTAGAAGCTTTACATCTTAACATAAATATATTACTCAATTTATTCCCTAACATCTATTTAACATAAATATATAATGTTATTTTATAATATTTACTAAACTTTATGTAGAGCTAGAAGTTGCTAAGCCTAGAGCAATTATATATGACTTTCTTACCAATAATAAGCTTGGTGTATCATCAAGACTTAGGAGCGTTCAAGAATCACCTGATGAAGTAAGTGTGTTTTGCTCCATTGCATACACTTTGCATTCCATATCAACTTAAGCTTCTATCCTGAGAATCAACAGGTGTGTATCCTACAAAAGAAGATGCCGGGGCTTCTCCTCAATAGAATGATGTTGTACAAAGCCCATCACAAGGGAAACAACAAAAGGTATTAAAATAAAAGATAAGCTTTATCTATCCTATATTGTGCTTGTAGCAAGTTCTTAGCATGTTGTTTTTGTAGATTGCCGAAGAAAATGTTGGGGCTTCTGATCAGTAATATGATATTCCACTAGTAATATGACAGAAGGTACATTACTTATCCTTGTCACTAGAACTTCCCCCCACTAGCTTAGCTATCTTCATTGTAAGGGGAATCATTTCCAGATAGAACTGCATAATTAAATAGTTGTTAGTGCATATATACGTTGACTCCGGCCAGGCAAAAAATATAATACAATAGGTAGGAACCTAGATAATAACAAGGCATAATACATAAATATGTCCTTCAACTTTGCCTCAGCTACTATTTATGCCCTCTAACTTTTGAGCGGAAACTTAAAGTTATATAAAGTTTAAAATACATACATGCATTCTACATGTAGTACCACGTGTAGGACACCATACATAGGACACACATGTAGGATACCATGTACGTAAGATGAAAATTTTCATGTAAGATACCACATAGGATGCATGTGTCTACCTTTTCAACTCTATAAAAGTTTAAGTACCTACTTGTGCACACCCAAAATTGGTGGTCTCTGATAATTTTCTGTTATTTTTTGTGTAGATGGAGTGATTTTGTTTTGTAGTAGGAGGGGCTTATTCTATTTTCATACATGCGTTTGAGTATCAGTTGGTCTGATGATATGTTACCAAATACAGTTCATTAGACTGCTTCATTTTAGTTTCTTCAGCTTTGAGAACTTTGTTGTTATTTTCTTGTCTGTTTTGTGACAATCTTGGACTAGATCTTATGCTTATTATTGTTATCTCTTCTTAGTTGCGTGTTACATATATTGCACACTTTTGTGATTATAAATATTTCATAAGCAGTTCTTTGCTGTGAAAAAGAAAATAACAAATTTATGCTTCTTTGAAGACGCAAAAGCAGATAATCAACTTTTTCAAGACAATATTCTTACAAAAAAATTATGTTTACCAAAATGTTCCTCACAAATATTTACCCATCTTCTCCTTTTTGAATTATGTTTTGACTATGCGTTCCCCCTCTCATTGAAAAGATTCTTAGTTTTAAGGTTGGTCAAATGAAATTTCTTTATCAAACATTTTATGTACTTTTTGAGAAGCTATTACAAAAGATTTCCTTGAGAGGACCAATTAACTATAATGCGAAAAAATAGATATATTACCATTAAAAATCTACTCAGACTTGTTCCTTATTGTATCTATTTTTTGCTCTTTGATTTCCATTCTCAAGGACATCTTGATGAACCTTAGCTCCTCTATGCATTTCACAAATTATCTTGTACTAGAAGCCCTCCCAAAATGCTGAAGTTTTACAGAATCTTCATTTCAGTAAAAGTTCATCCATGAAATTCTTGTTAGAAAAATAATTTAGTATCTCAAAAGGAAATATTTATTCAAGTATCTAAATTATTCATATGATTGTTTAAGTTCTTTTATTATAATATTTAATATGTTAATTATTCTAATATATTTTTAAGGACTATTAAATGTCCTTAATAGTCTTAATTGACTTTTTCCCTATAATAATGTATATAACAGTAAATTTTCTAATTATAACAGATTTGTTACTTGGACTTTATTCCTCTTAATTAGTCACTAATCAGTAACTTTTTATTATATTCTAAAACCTGTGGAGACTTAACCTGTGGAGACTTGATCCTATATTATTGTGATATATTCAACTTTAGAAAATGAATGAAAAAACAGAAGGTATTTTGCTTTTTCATAATAATTAGTTTCTTTGGTTGGGTTTATACTTTAACATCTTTGTTAGATTCTAGATTCTAGTCTTATACTAGAAAAAGTTGTTAAATCCTTGGGATGCACCCATACAGGGTGAAATATCCTTAAGGCAATGTCTTTTGACATACCTCAAGCTACGTCAATATCTTACAAGTGTTCGTGATGAAGTGTTCATGTTCATGATGACGAAGTATTTTCTGTAAGAATTTCCAACAAAATTCACATATAGTAATTTTTTGATTCATTTATAGCTCCTCAAATGTATCATCACTTGTCAAGTAGACACCTTTACAAGACAAATTAATGGTCCATAACATAAGAAATGTAACAAAATATTTGAAACATAAATCCTAATTACTGTGATAAACATATGGTAGCAAAAAACATAACGATATACTACTTGAAGAACATACTCCTTTTCCTTTTCATTCTCTTCAACTTTCCAAAATAATTTAACCAAGGATGTGGTTTGATTAAAGATGTGTGAAGACCCAAGAGGATTGTAAGCAAAATTCAAGGTCTGTGCATGTTTCGGGACAATCATATTTCAGATTCTAGGAGAAAGATAGATGATTAACTTACGTCAATAGACGATTCATGAGAACTTATATATTCTATAGTTGAAGGTACAGAAGAAACACCCTCCCCCTATTCTCGGTCTCAATCTCTGTAGTTGCTCGAAGAGTAGTAGCTTCTTCGAGGTGGATATCACCATCGAGAATAAAGTCATCTCGAGTAGGACTCAATGAGTTTATGTTGTTTTCTTCTCCTTTACACAATAAATTAGAGTTATAACATATCAAGAAAAGATTTTGATTCTTCTTTTAACAAAAGATAATGCTTTCTATTTTTTATTTTAAAATTCCACTTGTAGTTACTAAATTGAACTTAGTTCTCCTCTTTACATCAACTGAACATTCTCTGCCATAGAACAATAACTAATTAGAATACACAACATTCATATTACAGATTTTTTCATAATAGGAATCATGTGCCTTTATGGATTCTTTTATATTAGGGATTCTCTATATGTCGCATTATCCTTATACCGACTTGAAAAGAAACTTGACAAGTGTTGATATTTTCTTGTGCCTGTTAAAATTTCACATTAATATTTTTGGATAATATTACAATAAGATTACAAAATTAAAGAGCTGCTCAGTTTATTATTTTGGTATGAAGCAAGTTGGCAGTGGAACTGAAATATCAACAAGAATAAGATATTTGAGTTCACCATGCATGTGTTAGAACTCGTATTTTGAAATTTTGGGGTGCTTGTGAAATTGGGACAAATGTTGTAAATTTCGAACAATTCAGGAATTAAGCGTTTTTTTTAAAGGTTGAGATCAAGTGGATTTTTTTTTTAAATTATTCTTGGGAGTTAGAAATCGTAAATCCTTAATTGGTCCAATTTGAAAAAGTTTGGGACCGAATGTGTATTTTTGTTCAAATGTGTTCCTTAAAGATTTAAATTTGTTTGTGGGGTTATGTATATGGCCTTATGTGATTGGCACAAGTGTAGAAGTAGTGTTTATATATATGTGTGGCTTCTTGTATATGGGAAAATATTTCGCAAACTTAGAAAAAAATTGAAGCAAACCAAGAACACCCCCTTAAGGAGGCTCTCGGCTTGCTGCAGTAGAAGCCAAAAAAAATTTGATTTTTTTCGTTCTTTCGATTTTGTGACGCTTCAAGCACGGTATATTGGTCCCCCCAAGTAGCGTGGAAGCATTGGTTTGGTGAGAAAACATTTGGTTTGACGGTTATAAAGATTTGAGCTTGTAAAGGGGAGAAAAAGGTATGTTACTTTCTAGCCTAGTTTGTGCAAATTAAAGTGTGTGGGGGTGTTTAGGGGGTGTTATATGGATGGTAAAACATGAAAAAGAGGTTGATTGTTAGCTTGAGCTATGAGTTTCAAATTTGGGGTGTAAATGGGACAAGTTTGCATATGCTTGTATATTGAGTTTTAATTATGTATTTATGTTTATTTGGCATGAAATTAGTCCGTGTGGGGTGTAAGAAGTGTTGGGAACCTATGGGAATGTATTCTTGAT
>JAPFFP010105862.1:0-19186 GCA_026153255.1 Solanum medicagineum
GCGCCCTCTACCCCTGGATGGTATGACGGCTCTACATGGAGGCATGATTTGAAAAACAAGGGGTGAACGCATGAATTTGAAAGGATTTAATAGAGGTAAACTCTGAAGCATAAGAGGGAATAAAAATTAATAGTGTCACTTTCTAATTCCCTGTAGCCCCCTATAATGGATGTGGCCCACTTCGCATCAATAATACGGACTCTACTAGACACAGTTCTATAGACTCCTTAGGACACTTGAACTCTGGACTCTGATACCAAATTTTTCACGCCCTGAGTTCACACCCTAGTCGTGGCCAGCACCCAAAACCATTCCTAGTCACAAGCGAACCATTTGGCCTGGCTATTTTAATCAGTGGAAGACTTAATTAATAAAGGAAAGGCTTAAATATAATAAGCTAAGATACTGAAATACCTGAATAAATTGAATAGTAAAAATGTTAACAACAACTGAAAAGAAGGTCTGAAATTCTTAACATACAGTCTATGGAACCTCCAACTAGAATGATCTGAACAATTGCTTAAAACAACTGCTAAAAAAAACACAAACAAAGACTCCAAAGCCTCTGACTGGTAAGAGGCCTCACTAATAGTTAGATGGAAATGCTGGTCCTCAACGGAATATCTACTGAGGAACTCTATCACCTGTATCTGCATCATAAAATGATGCAGAACCAAAGACAGTTAGTATATGGAATGTATGGTATGTAAAATAGCTGAAATGGGAACTCAGGATAAGGCACTATACTCAAGTAATCAAAATATGTCTCAAAATAGGATAACATAAGTAATAAATGAACTGCATGCTGAAAGTACAACATATGCTGAAAGTCTGTATGTAGAAACTAGTTTACTTTATCTTGGGGAGTTCCTCTAATCGACAACCATCACTATGACTTCATGATGATATAGCATTTTGCCCACGCTGCCAAAGCCGTCCCGTACTTTGCCAGGGTAAGGGACAAATAGTAGGGGAGTGGATGCATCCCAAAACTGGGTCATCTCAGTGGCAAGTGAGGAGTTGTACTCTTGGAACAATCCTATCCTACATAGGCTACGTAGTTTATGAGTTCAAGTCTTTATTACTCTCACTCATATCGGTTCTCAATACTACTCCCAAAATAACTTTTATAGTGCTCATAACTTGAAGAGTAACAGTTCTCAAAATGTCTCTTTAGTCTTTTGGAACTTATCCCAATTTAGCTTTTCTTAAACTTTTCTCAACTTGTCTCTTTTTATTGACTAAAAATAGTATCGTTACAAGGGTCTCAAAAACATAACTGTATTACTCAGCTATCCTACAAATACACAACTTTAAGTACTTCTTAAACTTAACTTAAACTGTGAACCTTATAGTTTTTCATGAAATAGATATAGGGTTCTCATGAGTACAACAATAATTGTAAATCTTGTCTCAATAGCTTAATTTAGTAATAAAATTAGTAAAGGTCAAGATTTTTATCAAGAAAAATGAATGAACAAGTATTTTGATGAAATTAACTAGTAATGGAGGAAACCTTGATCCTAACTTATAAATATGTTCTTGGGTAGAATCTGGTGGTTATAGATACTAAAATAATAGTAGAACAGCTTCTAAAGGGTCTTACATACCTTGGAAATTAGTTTTCCTGGAAGAATTGAGAAGATTCTTCAAAGCCCTCGCTTTTTCCCCTTTGAATCTACGTTCTGAGTTCTTGGAAGGTTTTCAAGTTGATGATATCAATAAGTCCATTCTAGGGGTTTAATTAGGTGGAAAATGATAAGTTTAGGCTTAAAAAGGAGAAAAAAGATGAAAATAACCCTCTTTAAAATCATTGGTCGGGTCGCCTACGAGACCCTCTACGACCCATAGGGAAATTTTGGTAAACTTTTGAGCAAATTTTGGAGTCTCTGGAATTCTCTACGAGACCCATTCTACGACCCGTAGAGGATTGTATGACCTGTAGATGGGTTGGTAAAGTCTGGGGCTAACAATGAAGTTTTAGGACTTTTTCACTAGTTAGCAGTATGAGTCGTACTTCATTTTACAACCCGAAAAAGGGTTTCATATTGCACCTCTACACTGGCAGTCTTCGATAAAACGACCATAACTTTTGACTCCAAACTCCAAATGATGTGAAACTAATTATGTTGGAAAGATAATTCAAAGCGCTTTCATTTGATATGTCATGGGACACCTAGTTCTTTATGTGCTAAGAGTTATGGTCATTTAAAGTTGATCATTGCATAATCTAATACTAGAAACTCATTTTATAGGAAAGTTTGAATCTGACTAAGTACTAAAGTGTAACACCCCGTGAAATTAGCAAAATGCCCCTAAAACATAATCATGCGTACAATGCGCTTCCAAAGCTCCGATGGGAAATCCGACAGCAGAATTGTGATCGGCGCAGAAAATCGAGTCGGAGAATGGTCTCGACCTGATTTAAGAGCAACCAGAGTGAAAAATAATTTTTGGTAATTCTTTCCAAAATAGTGTCAATCCATGCCCCAGGCGCGACGTGTAGGGGGCACGGAGATACCCTTAACGTTTCTTTTTTTTATTTTTTGACGAAAATCAAATTTTCAGAAAGTTGGCAAAAATGTACTGGTCTGCGCCCCTGGCGCGTCGCGGACAAGTAAATCAGTTTTGAACTTTTTCTTTTAAAATTCAAGAAGGATATTTTGGTTATTCCTAAGCCATTTTTAAGTTTAAAACACGTTTTAGAATTCGTGTATTAGCGATTGAGGGTTTAAAACCCATATTTTCCTTAAGAAAAACGTAAGTCTGAGAGAAGAAGAGTTGGGGGTTTCAAGCTTGGGTCCAAATTCTTGATGAGGGTTTGTACAAAATTCAATTCCAGGTATGTAAAAGGCTACCCAAAGCATGAAATTGTTCTTCTATATGCCCCAATACATGTGGTAGATTGACAATTGATAGTCGATGAGTCTTGAGTAGTGATTCTTGAAAAACTTCTTAGACATTATCTTTATTTCTTGAACATTATCTTTACTTTTCCATATATTGTCTCAAATTGATGATCATTGTACTTGTATTTATCGATTACAGGAATTATTGTACGATTATATACCTAAATTGCATGATTCCCCTTGTTTAACACTTCAAGAATGAACTTAGGTGGTAACATCTAGAGCCTTGATTGTCTGAATTTGTAAATTGTTGGAGTCTGAGTCCTGGGATGAGGGTATTGATGAATGAACTAATTGAATTAGTGTTCTTAGAGCCTAATGGGATTGAACCTTAGTTTTGAAGGAATGATCTTACTCCTTGAGTTGATAAAGGATTAGTACACTGAGTGTTCTTGCCCATAGGGGCTGAGTGGTGGAACTTCTTGATGAATTGATAGACTTATGAGTATATTGAGTCCTGGGATGAGTACTGAGCACCGAAGATGAGTAAGAGAGAGTTCCACTCGCAAAAGAGGATTGGATCGTGAGAACAGATGTTTTCTTAGTCCCAAAAGAGGACTTGATGTTATTATAAACCCCCTGATGTACGCCCTGCTACCCCGACTAGGTACTGAGTAGATGCCACAATGACATCACTTCGTTGTACCATTAAAGGCTCACAAGTGATGGGTGTAGGTCCAAGAAACTCCTAGATAGGTCCCTGATGATAATACTCTGATGTTGAGGTGATAGTGTGAGTCTGGATCGATGGTGATGTGATAGAATTATATTCCTTACCCTGAGTTGAGGTTAAGTTTGATGAGATATTATCATTTACTTTAGCCCATTTACATACAGTACATTCCACGTACTAATGCCCCTTTGGCGCTGCATCATATTTTGATGTAGATTCCATACACAGAGGACTTCAGTAGTCTAATCGTTGAGGTTCACGAGTTTCCAGACAGAGACTTGGTGAGTCCTCCCCTCCTTTCAGAGGACATATTTATTCTTTATAATCTATTTTGATGTCATTTATTCTTGATTGTGGTAGCCATGGCCTGTCATGGTACCTTCTTAGAGGATAGTTATAGAGGCTTCATAGATAAAGACAGTTGATTGTTGATGTTGGGATTGCTTATTTCCTATTTCTTTTCTATTGAGATACTTCTTTCGTATTTTATATGATATATATTGTGATAGACCTATGATATTCTAGTATTCTCTTTATATCTTCCGCATATGGGTTGATTGAACGAATGCAATGAGACTAGGTGGTTTGCTTGGGGGTTAGCAATAGTCTCCGAGTGCCAATTACGTCTAGGGTACCCTCCCGGGGCGTGACAAACTTGGTATCACAACATAGAATTTGAGTGTCCTAGGGATTCTATAAAGTCGTGTCTAGTAGAGTCTTATTTATAGCTGTGTTAAGCACCACACTTCATAAGCAGGAGGCTATAGGACATTAGGAAAAGTTACCCTTCTTTGATGATCTTAATTCGTGTGATAGAGTTTAACACTATGGAAATCTTGTTTTAACTCGTACATTATACGTTTATGAAAAATGCCGCCAAAGAGAACAACCGCTCAGAGAGAAATGCCCTAGCCCCAGCTGCTACAAATGCTTAATAAGAGGTCCCAATTTAGCAGATGCTAGGAGATGGGGATGCCCTGCTAGGACTGCTGAGGCCCCACTATTGCCCCCGACTCAGTCCCAGCCAGCTCCCACTGTCGAGGAAGAATTTAGGGGAGCCATCACCATGCTAACTCAGTTGGTGGCCTCCCAGAGAAATAGTCAAGGTACGCAAGCTCCTAGCTCTAGCTCAAAGGAGCCCTCAGCTGCAACCCGACTTAGAGACTTCCTGAGGATGAATCCACCAGTGTATACGGGGTCAAACGTGGAAGAGGACCCACAAAATGTTATTGATGAGATGTATAAGGTAGTAAAGGCGATTCATGCTAATGAGATTGAGGGAGTTGAGTTGGCCTCCTACTAATTGAAGGATATTGCTAATGTGTGGTACAATCAGTGGGAGGAGAGTAGATGTGAGAATGCAGAGCTTGCAGCCTGGGAGGAGTTTGAGACAACCTTCCTTGACCACTTCTTTCCTCAAGAGGTAAGGGAGGCGAAGGTGGATGAGTTCGTGAATCTGAAGTAGGGAGGGATGACCGTGAAAGAGTACAACCTCAAGTTCATCAAGCTGTCCAGGTATGCTCCAGAGATGGTGGCAGACATTAGGGCAAGGATGAGGAAGTTCGTGTCTGGTCTAGACAGCTATATGCAGAAAGAATGTAAGGGTGCTTTATTGATTCCTGGCATAGAAATCTCCAACATTATGGTGTATGCCTAGTAAACAGAGGAGGATAAGAGGAAAGATAAAGAGGAACAGATGAACAGGAAGGCAAAATCAGCTAGGCATGAGCCTAGCCAGCAGAGGTAGAACAAGCGCAACAAGTCCTACTTCCAAAAGAGATAATCTTATCATGCACTAATGCAGTAAGTATGTTCGTTCAACTAAAAAGGTATGATCACAAGTCAAAGGGATTCTAGAATTCTAGGGCTCAGGGCACCCAATCCCAGGCCAGTGTGACTCAGGGACCGAAGGGAAAGCCACCCTGTGGAAATTGTTGGAAAATCTATTTGGGGAGGTGTCATCTGGGCATGGTTGCTTGTTCCCTGTGTGGGCAGGTGGGTTATTTTCAGTATGAGTGCCGGAAGAGGAGACAAAGTGACGAGAGCAATAGGGCACAATCCTCTGCAGCACCCCCAACTAGCAGTCAGCAGAGGGGTAATACCACTACTGGTACAGAAGGCGGGACGAACCATCTCTATGCTATGGGTATTCGAGAGGGGTAGGAGGCTGCACTAGATGTTTTCACAAGTATGCTTCAAGTCTTTTTTTATTATTATGCATTACTTGATCCGGGGGCCACCTTGTCTTTTGTGACCCCTTTTGTGGCTACTAAGCTTGGGTTTCTTCCAGAGTGTTTGCTTGAACCTTTTGCTGCTTCTTCTCCTACTAGTGAGTCTATCTTAGCGGATAGAGACTAGAGAGATTGTGTAGTGTCCATCTATCATAGAGATACCTTAGCTGACTTGGTAAAATTGGAGATGGTTGACTTTGATGTAATGCTTGGCATGGATTGGCTTCATGCCTATATGCTTTTGTTGACTATAGAACCTGGATTGTTAAGTTTCAATTTCCTAATGAGCCTGTCTTAGAGTGGAGAGGGATTTCTATTGCCCCTAAGGGAAAATTCATCTCTTATCTTATAGCTAGAAAGCTGATCTCCAAAGGTTGCATTTACCACCTCGTGAGAGTCAAGTCTGATGATGTCAAATCTGCTACTCTTGAGTCAGTCCCAGTTGTAAATGAGCTTCTTGAGGTGTTTCCTGATGATCTTCCTAGAGTCCCTCCTGATAGGCAGATTGACTTTGGGATTGATGTTCTTCCCGAGACCAAACCCATTTCAATTGCACCTTATAGAAAGACCCCCGCAGAGTTGAAAGAACTGAAAGAACAATTGAAAATCTTGCTAGAGAAAGGGTTCATTAGGCTTAGTGTCTCACCTTGGGTGCTCCTGTCCCATTCGTGCGTAAGAAAAATAGGTCTCTCAGAATGTATACAGACTACCGACAGTTAAACAAGGTCACTATAAAGAACAAATATCTTCTTCCCAGGGTAGATGATCTATTTGACCAACTTCAGGGCGCTATGTGTTTCTCTAAAATAGACCTCAAATCAAGTTATCATCAGTTGAAGGTGAGGGAAAGTGACATCCCAAAGACAGCCTTTAGGACACAGTATGGCCACTTTGAGTTCTTGGTCATGTCCTTCGGGTTGACAATTGCACCTGCAGCTTTCATGGATTTGATGAACAGGGTATTCAGACCATATCTTGATATGTTCGTGATTGTGTTTATCAATGATATTCTGGTATATTCTAAGGATGAAGAGGAACATGCTAATCACCTTAGAGTGGTTTTGCAAACACTTAAAGATCATGAGTTGTATGCAAAATTCTCAAAGTGTGAGTTTTGGCTCAAGTCTGTGACCTTCTTGGGCCATGTTGTTTCAGGAGATGGTATTGGGGTAGATATGTAGAAAATTGAAGTGGTTAAGAACTGACCAATACCAACTTCTCCAACAGAAATAAGAAGCTTCTTGGGTTTAGCAGCTACTATCACAGATTTGTTGAAGGCTTCTCTTTTCTGTCAGCCTCGTTGACTAAGCTAACTCAGAAGAAGGCCAAGTTTTAGTGGTATGAGACATGTGAAAAGAGTTTTTAGGAGTTTAAAACTAGATTGACTACAACACTAGTGTTAACCTTGCCAGACTGGATCGGGGACTTCGTGATATATTGTGATACATTCCGAGTGGGATTAGGTTGTGTGCTTATGCAAAGAGGGAAGGTGATAACTTATGCTTCCAGGAAGCTTAAGATCCATGAGAAGAACTATCCAACTCATGATCTTGAGTTGGCAGCAGTGGTGTTCGCACTTAAAATCTGGCGTCACTACTTATATGGAGTGCATGTGGACGTGTTCACTAGCCCATGTGGAGGAAGGAAAGAGAGAACTAGCGAAGGAAGTGCATAGATTGGCTCGACTGGGAGTGCAACTTGAGGAGAATAATGAAGGCAGGGTCAATGTTCAGAATGGGTCTTCTTCATCCTTAGTGTCAGAAATGAAGGAAAAGCAAGACTAGGACCTGTTTTATTCCAATTGAAAGAAGCGGTTCACAAATAGAAGGTGATGGTCTTCTCCAAAGGGGGAGATGGGGTGTTGAGATACTAGGGTAAATTGTGTGTGCCCAATGTTGATAGAGTACGAGACAAGATCATGGCTGAGTTTCATAGCTCAAGATATTCCATCCATCATGATTCCACCAAGATGTACCACGACTTGAGAGAAGTCTATAGGTGGAATGGGATGAAGAAAGGCATTGTTGAGTTTGTCTCTAAGTGCCCCAAATGTCAACAGGTTAAGGTGGAACATAAGAAACCGTGTGGATAAACTCAGAACTTTGAAATTCCTGAGTGGAACTGTCAGTTGATGAATATGGATTTAATTACCAGTTTATCAAGATCCAGAAATCAACATGATTCGATATGGGTGATTGTTGACAGGATGACTAAATCAACCCACTTTTTGGTAGTTAAGACAACTAATACAATTGAGGAGTATGCTCGACTATATATTCGGGAGATTATGAGGTTGCATTGGGTTCCCTTGTCCATCATCTCGGACAGAGGAGCTCAATTCACCTCTCAATTTTGGAGATCTTTCCAGAAGGGATTAGGTACGAAAGTGAATTTGAGCACAACTTTTCATCCTCAGACAGATGGATAGGCAAAGTGCACCATTCAGACTTTGGAGGATATGTTGAGGGCGTGTGTCATCAACTTCAAAGGAAAATGGGATGATCATCTACTCGAGTTCACGTACAATAATTGCTATCACGCCAGCATTCAGATGGCCCATTATGAGGCATTATACGGGAGGAGATGAAGATCATAGATTAGCTAGTTTGAGGTTGGTGAAGCAGAGTTGATTGGACTAGATCTTGTCCACCAGTCTATGGAGAAGGTGAAAGTCATCAGAGAGAGGTTGAAGACAACCCAGAGTCGTCAGAAGTCATATACGGATGTGAGAAGAAGAGACTTGGAATTTGAGGTGGATGATTGGGTATACTTAAAGGTGTCACCCATGAAGGGTGTTATGAGGTTTGGTAAGAAGGGGAAGTTGAGTCCACGTTATATCGGACCATACCAGATCGTGAGAAGAATTGAGAAGGTTGCTTATGAGCTAGACTTACTTTCGAGCTAGATGGAGTTCACCTGGTGTTCCTTGTGTCGATGGTAAAGAAGTGCTTGGGGGATCCTACCTTAGCAATTCCTGTTGAGAGTACGGGACTGAAGGATTCCATCTCATGAAGAAATTCCAGTCTATATCCTTGACTGACAAGTTTGTAAGCTGAGGAATAAAGAGATAGCCTCTGTTAAAGTCCTATGGAGGAAACAATTTGTTGAGGAAGCTACGTGGGAAGCTGAGGAAGCAATGAAACTCAAATACCCTCACATATTCGTGCCAAATGATGATGATATTGAAGGTAAATGTCCTTATCCTTAATGTTATTGAATGACTCTTTCCATTGAGTTGATGCAATTATCTTATTCTATTCCCGAGTATAAGACAAAAATAGATAGGAGATGGATAGTGAGAGCCCGAGGTTCCAGAGTGAGGAATGAGATGAGTTTCGAGGTCATTTATGCCTTTATTATATTCTTACTCATCATTCAAGGATGAATGATCCCAAGGGGGAGATGATGTAACACCCCGTGAAATTATCGAAATGCCCTAAAATGTAATCTTGCACACAATGCACCTTCCGAAGCTCCGATGGGAAATTCGAGATCGGATTTGTGATCACCGTGGAAAATCGATTCGAAAAATAGTCTCGACCCGATTTAAGATCAATTGGAGCGAAAAATAATTTTCACCAATTCTTTCCGAAACAGTGTCGATCCGCACCCCTGGCACGACGCGGAGGGGACGCGAAGACACACTTAACATTTTTTTTTATTTTTTGATGGAAATGAAATTTACGAAAAGTTGGCAAAAATGTACTAGTCCGCGCCCCTGATGCGTCGAGGACAAGTACATCAGCTTTGTACTTTTTTAAAAAAAATTTGGAAATGGTATTTTGGTCATTCCCAACCCATTTTCAAGTCTTAAAACATGTTTTAGAATTAGTTTATTAGCAATTGAGAGTTTCAAAACCCATATTTTTCCTTAATAAAAACATAAGTTATGAGAAGTAGAGTTGAGGGTTTCAAGCTCGGGTCTAAGTTCTTTTTGAGGGTTTGTACAATCTTTAATTCCAGGTATCTAAAGGCTGCCATAGCATGGAATTGTTCTTTCATGTGCCCCAATACATGTGTTAGATTGACAACTGATAGTTGATGAGTGTTGAATAGTGATTCTTAAAGAAATTCTTGGATATTATCTTTATTTCTTGAACATTATCTTTAATTTCCATATATTGTCTCTAATTGATTATCATCTGTCATGCCCCGAGAGGGTATCCTAGATATAACCAGCACTCAGAGACTATTGCTAGTCCCCAAGCGAACTACTTGCCCTCATCACATTCATTCATTCATACATTCTACAAATCAGGCAGAAGACATCAGGAAGTAAATGAGCACACATCATCATCTAGTCTCAAAAATAATATTATAAATAAAAAGGCTAGTAGAAAGAAGCTAGCTCAACAAGTCTTAATATCAACATTCGACTCTAGTCTATGAAGTATCTATCACTATCAAGTAGTGCCAATGACAGACCCATGGCTACCTCAATCAAAATAAAGCTAATCAAATCTAACTCTAAAGCAAGATGAAACAAAAATATAATGAATTCTCTGAAGTAGAGGAGGCCCACCTATCAGCTGAACTTGTCAAATCCTCAACGATGCATCTATTGGTGATCTCCAAACTTTGTATCTACATCATGAAACGATGTAGTCCCAGAGGGGGACGTTAGTACATGGAATGTATTGGTATGTAAAGTAGTTGAGTGAAACCGAAACAGGTAGAATAATATAGAAACAATATCAACTCAATATAGAAATCAATCAACATGTCAAATGTCTATCTAAAGAAAGAATAACGAGTAGACAAGTGACCATCAACCCATCAATTCATCAATCAAATCAGACTTATCTCAGAAGGACTCATCTCATCACATCACATCTCATCTCATCTTATCTTATCTCGACTCAGAGTACTCAAGATAGGAACTTTCTGGAAGTTTCTCTTATCCGACAACAATTACTTATGAGCCAGTGATCATACAACATTCACGCTGATGTTGCCACAATCGTCCTGTACTTTCCAGGAAGAGAACAAATCGAATCACATGGACAAGTCCAAACGGAGATGGCAGATAAGTCCTCTTTTGATTTCAGGGACTTCTAACAAGAGGGGACCTTAACATAAGGTGATGTGGTGATCCTGATCCTCACCTACCCTTGGCTACATAGTTTGATGAGTGCGAGTTGGACTAACTCTTACTCTTTTGGTGCTTGATACTCCTCCGATGACTCAATGCTCATAAAATAATCCATCCAATCAAACTATATCAATCAACCTCGTGGAGGCACAATCTCTCAATCTGTCTCATAGAGACTCTAATCATCTCATCAATCAACTTCTCAATCAATAGCTCAAGGATTTGAATAATCATTAGGGAGTAATCAAATAGACAAATCGTTAGAGTTCATTTATGGAGACTCAAAGGATTATCAAGTTCTAGCAACTCATCATCATTCTCACATTACAATCATAATCTCTATCAACATTCTCTATCAAGGCTTTAGACTCCATCCCTGTCTTTTTAATGCAATTTTAAGAAATAATAAGTAGGGTTTATGCAATAATGCATGTAAAAACATTCAATTCAACAAAAAATTTTGTGATGATCATCGCCACATGAAAATACATGTAAAAATCATAATCTTTTCAAGAAAATAATCAAGAATCATGCATTTAAACTCAAGAACCTTCAACTCTCATCTAAGACCATCTATGAGGCACATGAGAGAACAATCTTATGTTTCCGTTTAGCCTTACATACCTGCAACGAAGGTACACGATCAATTTGGCACGAATCCTTCTTGAAATCTTCAACTCCTCGCTCTTCTCTCTTCTCTTTTAGCCCTGGGTCTTTTTCAGAGACATAGAATGACCTAAGAATGGGTTATATACTCTTTTACGCTTAAAACTACCTATTTTGGTCATGTATTAAGTAGAGGATGGGTTTGGAAAGGTGTAGGATGCCCCTAACGAAGTTAAAAAAAAGCCAGTTTCTAGGACGCGGTGTCCACGACGCAAACCGCATATTTTTTTGGTATTTTTCATCGAAAATCCTTCAAAATCCTGTAGAAAATGTTTAAAACAAAAAATAGGTGTTGGTCCGTGATGGGTCCGCGTCGCGGACCTATTGCGCACCCTCATTGGTTCATAATTTATTATAAAAAATTATTTTTCGACCCGATTGCTCTAAAATCTGGTCGAGGCCATTTTCTCACTCAATTTCTCACGCTGAATGCATTTCTGGTCTCAAATTAACAAATGGAGTATGGGAAGACGCGTTACGCTCACGTCTCTATTCTAGGGGTACTTTGGTAAGTTTATCGAGCATTACATCATTTCCCCCATGGGATCATTCGTCCTCGAATGATGAGTAGGGTGGATATCAGGGCATGAATAGACTCGAAACTCCTCTCAACATTCACATTTATCCTTTTGTCTTTCGACTCCTCATTTCTATCGACAATCTCCGTTCTGACTCAAGAATAGACAATCTTCAAGAGAAGACAATCAACTTAGTTAAGGGTAAGGAAATTTACCTTCAACATTCTCATCATCTGGCATGAATAACAATAAAGACTCTTCTCATCAATCACTCAACAAATCAAACTATCGACTTATTCGGACGATCATAAATCACTCAGAAAAGGCAAATCAGTTCAGATCAAGAGTAGAGATATTCTCTTAGACATTTTCAACATCAAGCACGAATGGAATATTGGAACTCAATTAATTCGAATCGTCTGAAAAAACTTCAACAATCAGTCCTTCGAACTCAGGAAGGAAACCATCAACTTTAATCGAGAATGGGACCACCGATACACAAGACTCTATGTATAACTCTCAAGCTTAGCACCTTGACTCAATTGTGCTCCTCTTCATGACACTCTACTCTATCCACTTAAGCTTATAGCTCTTATTCTAGCTCTCTACCTATCCACATCTTTTTATTTCATTCAAGCCTATTTTTGAGCCTCAAGGTGCTACCCTTGTGATGATCATATTTATACAAAGCTAATCCTCAATACTTAGCTCTATAGTTCCATAGGGGCTTTCATTAAAAGATCACTAGTCCTCTTCACTACTTCACTATCATGAAGTCTTTGATAGTTTGTCATCAATAGTCGTATAACGATGACCATTCATTCAAGCCTATCACTCTAACCACTTCAACTCTGTCTTAGAATTTTAAGCCTACTTAGCACTTCTACCTCCACCATTCAATGAGCTCCCACTCAAATGCACATTAACATACTCTTACCTATATGTTGCACATAATAAAGTCTCATCTCTCTTCTCCTCCCTATCTTTAACCCTACATGACACAAGTACAACACCAATGTCACAATAAGGATACATTCACTCTTCCCCGTCTACCCTCACTCTCCGTCTACTACTATCAACATCACTATTTGGACCAAGGGGGACTCGTCATCTCTACACCCTACATCAACAATGGCATAACAGGCCGAAGGTTAGTGCATGCGTAAGATAGCATCAGAAATGAAGAACTCTCACTCTCTCCCATCAACTATCACTCATATACTATCATCGACATTTCTATCAAGACATGGGAAGACAGGATCACTCAAAGAACTTGGAACGACGATCATTAGCAAGATTGAATCGAGAAATCTTATTTGAGACAGTTCATAAGGAAGTACAATCTCCCTCATCTATCAAGACTCATTTTGAGTTCACAGAACTACATATAGTGTAAAATTCAAGTTGCATCTCATTCAACATAGGGTGGAAACACTCAAATCCATGGGGTAAGATAAAAATTAATAAATGACTTCATCGCTTTTCATCCTCACAATTCAACATGAATAACAATCAATAAGTGGAATATGGGACAAGCCTATGGGCATGATAATCATATACCAGATGGGAATAGAGTATCATCATCGTTGAAGTACAAGGAATATATGAGATGGCAAAATTAATGCCTCATCCAAATCAACCCATCACCATCAAACACTCAAGATCTACTTCGATCTATCACATCACCATTTCCCCCTTAGCTTAAGGGTCATCTCTCAAGTTTTGCAAATCAATTCCCTCTACTAGGCTATAAGCATGTACCTCTGCACGATCGAGGAATCACTATTCACAAGAATAGGCATCTTAAACTCGTCTACCATTCTGTAGTCGCATAAATAAATTAGCCACTAAGACTCTCTTTAAAGATACGACTTTTAGTTTCCTCTTGTCTCTATGGAAGTCTATCTCTATATTTGCTGTTCTTAATGGCGTACATAACCACTTCCCAAAACTCTTACAATCTAACCTCATCTTTTTCCTGCTAATGCTCAACTTCTATGCTCTCATAAACTCATTTGTATGAGACATAGACTATAAGGGAAAATTCATCATTGTCTATCCATACATCTCAATCAACTTAGTTGCTCAGGATGACAAGGAATGTTTATATCAGCCCACTCCACATTGACAACTCAAATATACTATCTAGATTCTTATAGCAGTCATAGCTTAGAGGTTCACACATCTTTACACAATCATGGGTATGTTGAAACCCAATTTTTACCCTCCATAGTGTCAAATTAATCATTGAGCTTTTATTTGGTTTTAACAATTTGAAAAAATTATTTTCGAAAAAAAAATTTAATATAGCGTATCGGGGCCACGCGCCCCCAATTCCCCATTTCTTTTCCTTCTTCTTCTTTCCCACGCTGCCATTTCCCTGATCCCTTTCTTCTTCTTCTTCATCACCCGCTACCCCTTCCCCACTCCCTTTACCATTTCTTCCTCTTCTTTTACCAAACCAGATGACCCTAACACCGGACCAGACCCCGACAACCCCTAACGTCCTTTTGAACGCGTCCTTGTTTTTCTTCCAAAAGGCCGCAAATCTAGGAGAAAATCGGCGCGCTTAAGTGGAAAACAACGTCGACCCTACCCCACTTGCAATTTTGAATTCGAAACCCCTGTTTTCCTCCTCAATTTGCTCTAATTCAGGGCTATATAATACCCTTTACTCTCACTGATAGGGACTGTCGACAATCATAAACCCTAGCAAAAAGCTTAGCGGCCATCATAAATCTGAAAATCCGAGCAAAGCTTGGCAGGGGCAGCCATCGAATCCCAGGAACCCTAGCAAAGCTTGGCGGCAGTTCTTAACCTGGAAAACCCTAGAAATATCAATCGATAGGAGGCTCCTAATCGAAAATCCTAACTGCTCTTACTCTGAAAAACACCAAGCTCTTATTCAACATTCAGCCAGTTTCCAGAAAACTCGCACAATTTCAAAGCCGAAATTGTTGGTGTTAGAAAAAAGAAACGCATAGACTAAGCTCCCCTTTTGGTGTTGTTGAAGTTTATCCTAAGCTCGTCATCTTGGTTTGCTGCCCCGAAAAAGGTAATAGCACAATCCCGCTTTTTGTTCGAGTATCATGTATTGTGACTGAAAGTATTTGTGAGGCTGTTCATACTTACATTTAGCTCATTGTGATTGAAAATGCTCTGTTGTGATGAAGTTGATGTTGTGGCGCTGTTGTTGTTTGGTCGTGAAGTCGTTCCTAGGGTTGTGTTTGTGTTGCTATTGTTGTAGTCCTGAGTCACTACAAATTGCTAAAGAATCAAACTAGTGTTGAAGCGATTGTACTTCTCAAATACCTGCTGCAATGTTCAAATTTAGCTTGTTAGTTCGTCTTGATAAGGGTTCTAGTTTCTTAAAACACTGGTTGCTTGCTTCTCTGTGAATACAATTTATTTATTATACTATCGTGGTAGTTTTAGTTTCTCTTTGGCTTAGTTCTTTTCAAAATCTGTATGTTTTGGTCATGAATAACATGCATATGTAATCATTATATCATAAGTTTGTTTAAAAAATGCATGAAGTATGATTGTGTTCCCTGTCTTTGTTCTTTGGTTTCGAATTCTATCCCTGTCCTGTTGTGATGCTATCCTCGCCGTGTCATGAAGTCCGTTTGGCATGCATCTGCTGTCTTCCTGCCATTTTGTTACTACACATTATTTACTGCCTTTTTGGGGTTCACTGGATAAGTGTGTTGGCAGATCTCTTGATCTTTGTTCATGTTTGTGTGGTGCTGAAAAGCTTACATCTTAAATTCTATATTGTGCTTTCAGGTTTTCTTGTTGTTTATCCCTCTCATTTTTTTGAAAATTTACTTTACCCCATCCTTAACTCTGGCTTCACTTTTATTGTTTTCAAGCATATCAGGATCTTAAGTTGTTATTCTGCTGCTTATTTCAGTTTTCTGGTACTTGTGTTTGCCTTTAATGGTTATCTGATGATCTAATAAGATATTGGTTGGTCCCTTAAGTTGATCTCCTTCTCTATTTCTGTCATCAAAATGTGTCCCAATCTCCATCAGAATTGTTAAGTTTCCTATCAGATGAACTCAACCAGTGAGCCTTAATGTTCACCATATCTGAGCTGAGGTTTCTTTCTTGGGTACACTGTTTATTTGGTCAGTATATTAAGAGTCATTTCTTACTCTGTTTTATCTCGATATGCCTTGATCTTCGATAAGCATTATAAACTGCTATTATATGAACTCAATTAGTGATTCCTTTAACTCATCCATAGTCTCAATTTACTCACTAGTGTTCAAGATTATCATGTTGTAGCTCTTTGTGGTATTAGAAGTATGTCTGCTATGCATGTTTCTTTTATCACTGCATCGCAATTTGTTTTGATATTAATTTCATGCCTCTTTTAAAGTGAGTGATGTCTTTTGTTTTGATAACAATATAGCAAAACATTAAATTGTCTTCCTATTAAATATCTTTGAGTTACTTGTTTTGTTGCATGTGAATTCTATCCGAGTCCATTTTGGACTCCACCTCTTTGCATCATCTCGGGTCGAGACAACCTGACCCCCTCTTCGAGTCAGTCCAATTTCCAGGAAAAGAAGATGTTATACAGATTTCGGGAGCAAGAATTGTGCTGTATACACCGATATACGTGTGTATATACAACAGTATAAGGAAAAGGCTCAAAAGTTGCAACAAAAATTTAAATGGGATAAAGGCCCAGAATCGTCAACTTTCTTCTTTTATATATTTGTTTTTGTTTGGATGCTAACATTTTATTCATTATTGGTTTCAATCTAATTGAATTCCTCGGCATGTCAAACCATTTATGTTGCTTATTTAATTTCTTTTCATTTTGAAAAAATGGCATAAAAGATAAAATAAAAAAATAAGAGAAATAAATAAAAAATATAAAAAATGTAATTTTATCATTTTTGGTTTAATTTTCAAACTGAGTCAATTTTTTAAGTTTAGTCAATTGCTTTCAATTTGGTTGAATTTAGTCAAACTTTTGTTTCGAATCTAATCAAATCTTTTCAAGTTTAGTCAAGGTCTTTCAAAATTAATCAATCTCAAAATCAGTCAATCTTTTTCAAGTCAAAGTTAGTCAAATTCCCTAATCGCCGAATAACCGCATTTAGAGGCCATTTCGAGTGCGTAAAACCTTCTCGAAGTGGAAATGTGAACCCGAACCTTTTCTTTGTATTTTAAAAAGATTTTTTTGTTAGGTATTTTTAAATGTTTATTGGTTTCCTAATTATCCTTAAAATTAGGTGGCGACTCTGTTTTTCCTTTCAAATTTTGAGAATTGGTTTTTCTTAAATTAATTGAGTTTAAACCAATTTTTTTTAATTTTTTAATTTCTTTTCAAAAAAGCCATTTTTCGGTATAACAAGGTACACATCTCAAGTCTCTTCTTATCTATTGAGCTATCCTCGTCTCACTCGTCTTACCTAAAGGGAACTTGTATTCTCCCCATAGAATCACTTCATCACAAATCAACATCTTCATCTCAAACATACACTAGGGAAAGTCTCTTAGAGCAATTCTCCAACTAAGACTGTCACTCTCGCAATGTTATCTCCTCTTGCACTCTACTCCTCAAAATTCAAGCTTAGGGTCTACCACCAACATGTGCATCTTTCACACACCTTCCTAATATCACACCAACTTACCACTACTAGGTAAAAATGAGGGGAATATAATCCCACTAAAATCTTATAGTGAGTATTCAATAAATGCATTCCACTCCTCACGGCTCAGTACCACTCACATATACATTATACTTCCTTACCTGACTAAGCTCATAACTTGATGAGTCTCATGAATTCTCACTTAAAAAATCATAGGCCTAATATAGATCTATCACATTGAAAACACTCTTTCCGCTATTCAACATCCATACTTCACCCTCAATAGTGTGGATACTACAACACCTCGACATAAACTCCCTTCTAGTTGATGCACGCTCTATCACATTCTAACAATAACTCTTTCTCTATACCTCATCATGAAAAATCAAGGGGTACTTACTACTATTTCATCAAACTTATAGCAATCGATTCGTCACCTCATTACTTACCTAATAGGTACATAGCTCTAACTACAAGCCTCAATCAACCATCACTCTTTCTATCTCATCCTTTTCTTTCCATCCCCATCCTTCTAACTCTAGGATGATTCACTTCTACTCAGGATTTATAAGACCTCCCATATTACTCTTAGGTGGTAACATTAAACTCTTCAGAGACGTAAGTTTCTCTCTCATGGGTAACATCAGAAGCAAGTTTTGAATAAGAGGGTCTAGGTACATCTAGAGCTAACTCAAATGCACGATTCATATAACCAATAGGGCACTCTTTCTAGTCAATCAACTTAGCACACTAATCGGCTTCTCTCAAGCCTGGTGCAGTCTCTCTACGATTCTTATTTCTTTATCATAGGGAATCTCATCGATAAGAGTTTGAACATTACTATCTCTACCACCCTGTGGATGAAGCGTAGTTGAAACGTTTAGAGCATCGCATGAATCATCTTAGACTTCTTAGAAAATATCTCTATCGCACGATTTAGAATCTGAAAGAAGGAAAACAATTCTTAAATGTCCTATAGCCTCCAAATTATGGATGTGGAGCTCTTCACACCAATAATAAGGACTCTACTAGACACGACTTTATAGACTTCCTAGGACACTTGAACTCT
This sequence comes from Solanum medicagineum, assembly GCA_026153255.1. Lineage (NCBI taxonomy): Eukaryota > Viridiplantae > Streptophyta > Magnoliopsida > Solanales > Solanaceae > Solanum > Solanum medicagineum. The sequence goes on from JAPFFP010105862.1 coordinate 18,768, forward strand.
GTGCTCTGATACCAAGTTTGTCACACCTCGGAAGGGTATCCTACACGTAACCAATACTCAGAGACTATTGCTAGTCCCCAAGCGAACCACTTGGCCTTATCACATTCATTCATTCATTCATTCATACATTCTACAAATCAACGGAAGACATAAGGAAGTAAATGGGTACATCATCATCTCGTATCAAAATAATATTATGTCACGCCCCAAGTCCCGTTAGGGTGGACCGGCACCCGTTGCCGATAAGGCTCGGAAGAACCAACCTGCAACTATGCTCTTTCTATACATATTATAAGGGATTTCCACCTTTAACATGTCTTAAAGCAGATGAACAGTGATAATAAGCCAAAAGAAAATGCATATGACTAGGCCGTTGGGGCCACGCTGTCTAAAGTACGAGACATGACTAGACTTTAATT
>JAPFFP010105873.1:0-19185 GCA_026153255.1 Solanum medicagineum
AAGCTCCTTGTTTAACGTCGTGGCTCAATTTAGTCATCATCCATCATCAAAAATGTTGAAGGGCCCAGATTTCACTCTTGAACTCATCCGGATGTTTCATTGATTGGCGGATGTCAAGTACAACCTCTACGTCATTGACCCTGAACTAAAGTTGATCGGAATCCATATCCACAAAGGCACTCCTGGTGGCCAGAAATGTTCTTCCAAATACGATGAGCACCTCAAAATCAACCTCACAATCAAGGATCACAAAGTCCGCGAGAAGAATGAATTTATCAACTTTTACTAGCAAATTAAAAAGTATCCCTTCCAGCTTCTTAATAGTTCTATCCTCCATGAGAAACCGCATTCTTGAAGGAATAGGAGTACCAAGACCAAGCTTTTTGAAAATGGCAAGGGGCATCAAATTGATACTTGCTCTTAAGTCACATAATTCCCTTATGAATTCTACATCACCAATGGTGCATGGAATAGTGAATGCACCGGGGTCCTTCCTCTTTTGAACTAGGCATTTGGTCATGATGGTACTACATTGTTGGAGCTCTTGCGGAAGCTCTTGATCAATGTGTGCTTCTTGTTTAACAAATCCTTCATGTACTTGGCATACCCGGGCATCTTCTTCAAAGCTTCTAAAAGGGGGATGTTGATGGAAAATTATTTTAACATCGAAAGGAAGTGTTTGAATTTGCCATCCTCTTCCTTTTTCTTAAGCCTTTGAGGGAAGGGAGGGAGGAGGTTTCGGGATCATTTTGGCCTTTTCTTACTCTCTCATCTCTTCGTTTTGCACCTCCATATTCTCCAACCCTTCTTCCTCAATCACAGTTTTACCATCAATACCCTTCTCACAAGCTTCATCCTCAACCACCGGCATAGGCGAATCTATGGTGCTTTTACCACTTCTAGTCATCACTGCCATGCAATGCCTATCATTCTTTGTATTTAAATCGTATTTCTTGGTAAAGTGCCCTTTTGACGCTGGTTCAATTGACAAGAAACTTGGACAAATTGTTGCTCTAATTGTTTAATGGCCACAAAATATTATCTTTTGGTTGATACTTAAACTATCAAATTTCATTACTTTCAAGGTCTCATCTTTATGGTCGGTCCTCTTCAACAACTTGTCAAACATCTCCTCAATCTAAGAAGTACTCAACTCGACATCACGATTGTGGGGCGGTACATAAGGACCATTTCTATAACCATCACTTCTACCCCATTCGGCATCCGGAACACTTTCGCTTTCATAATAACCACCTCAGTTATCCCTATACATACCCTTACGGTTGTAGTTTCAACCTTGATTTCCAGAACCTTGCCTTCAATAGTCTGAATTAGACCCTTGGGGGATTTTTTGGAAACCCGCCGATTGGGTATGTATAGGGATAACCGATTGGTTCTTTATACATGGGTGCCTTAGGAGGTTGGTGGGTCACCGCTAGAACATTGGCTTGGTTTTGCTTTAAGACCAAGTCCATGCTTATGCATAGTTGAGCAAGTTATTGCATGATCTCCTAAATGACTTTGGCTTGCTCATTGTTCATGTTTACAACACAAGAAGTCTTCATAGCACCTCTCTCTCTTTCACCCCATGCTCTATTCATTTTAACCACTTGCTCTATACTTTCGGCGATCAACGGAAAAGGTTGATCAAGAAACATTCCTCTCATGATTGTGTCGCACAAGCTTGACTATTCTAGTCAAGCGCTCGATAAAAGATCTCAACCAAGGCATCATCAACAATTTTATGGTCTAAAACCATCCTCAAGCATTTGGTGAACCTTTCCCACATAGTACTAATTGAATCACTTGGTAGTTGCTCAAACAATTTTTATTTGATCTTTGAGCTTAAGCTTCTTGGACCTTGGGAAATACCCTTCTAAGAAGGCTCTTTGTAGCTTGGCCCAACTTCTGGTTGAACTTTATGGAAGATCGGACAACCAAATAGCCACATTTCCCATTAGAGATAGAGGGAACACTCTCAAACCAACTGCATCCATAGAAAGATTTTGGGTCCCTATCATACTCTTGCAAACAAATGCAACATTGTGGATCCTCCAAAGGTAGCCCTGTGAACGCACCATGATTCTGAAGCATTTGTAGGAGACCACTAGACACAGTGAACTTAGTGTATGCCAGTAGTGGTGGCAACACTATAGCTCTAGTGACATCCATAGCCATAAGGTTTAATCTATATTAGTTCCACCCGCTTCCAGTTTCATTGAATGCCCTGTGGTGTGGCCTATTCTCCCTTTGTAGTAGGTTTTCATCTCTACGCATATCTTCCTCATGTTGATTAATGGCTTCATCAATTGTGATATCCCCATTCTCTTGGGCCATTCTTCTAGTGATTCGGTAGATTTCCAAATTGATTGGAACTATGGGATTGCCTTGGCTCCTTATGTTGGGCATACAACCTAGTACACCCTGGAAACAAAACTAAACAACAAAAACAAAAGCAAAAGTAAAATACAAGAGAGTCTAGAAATTAACACTTGAATTAGTTAATAGTGAAATCAAGTTAAGAACCTAGCTATATTCACCGACAACGATGCAATAATTTATTATGTTCACGCTCCAACAATAAAGCGGTCACAGTGAACTATAAACCTAACAAGAGGTTAGGGTCAAATCAAAAGGGAATATGGGGCTTGACTATGTTGATCCACTAACAATCATTTCAAGCATCGATTGCTATATTCTCTAAAATGGGGGGGGGGGGGGAAGGTTTTGTGATTCAAAATGAAGAACAAAAATAAACACTACATTACTAATGCGAGAAGACAATCAAATTGAGGGAAAACTTGGGAATTGTGTTCCCCATGATTCAATGACAATTATGTTGGATAACATAACTCCAATCAAAGGATTGCATGCAGGATGTTAACTTAGGTTCTTCTAGCCCTTTTGTGAAGGTGAAGGTGAAGGTCGAATTTCACCATGGCGCTTGATCGGCAATCATGGAGTGCCAATTAACCATTACCCATTGTCCCAGTCAACCTCCCCTTCATCAGGTTTGGTTGATTAGATGAGAACACATCAATCAAATCCTGTCATCTACTTTCCTTTTCCTACTCGTCACTACCTTGGTCGGGACCGTGATAGTAGGTGGGGTTTCGTGTTGGCCACCACCAAACAACATTCATAATGAAAGGAAGTAGATAATACATTCAAATACCCAATCAAAGAAATGCATAAAATCTAGGTTATTTCAAATCAACTCCGATTGTGGGTGCTTAACTACTCATGGCTAAGGCAATATCACCAACAATGAGTATAAAAGACATAGTTGAGAGATTATCCAAAAACAATGAAGAATAAAAACACCTTGAAGTTGAAAACTACAATGTGGTATTTATGGAAGTTGAGCACAATGTGATTTTCAATCCCCTAAAATGGGTCTACAAAATGAAAAGACAAAATCTACACTAAACGTTAGAAAAGTTCTCTAAGATTATTCAAAGTAATCTGTCGAATGTAGAATCTCTCTCTCGAAAATCCTATCATTAACTTTTTATACTATTTACAAGAAGACCCTAAAAAATAAAACAAACAATATAGCTGATAGCAATTACTTCTCGCAGATATGACTTATAGGGTGAATTGCGAGTCGTAATCAACCTTTCCAAGTCAGCAACTGACATGTTGGACTTGACTGCTACAATCCATTGCTACGAGTCGTGTTGTACACTATGACTCATAGAGTCTTCTCGTAGTACTGAGTTGCAGTTCTTGGTCCAAACATTTGGCACACTGTTTCTTGTTATGAGAGCACCTCCTATGAGTCGTAGTTAGACTTACGACTCGTATGTTAACCTCATATGGCTGACCTTCATTTTGCGAATTCTTAATTTTTCTCATTATTTCTTGCTACAAGGGCACCCTACAGCTCGTATCTTGGGCTACGACTCACAGAGTGGCTCGTATGTCTCGTACTTCAGCAAATTTTCAATTTTTTCCCAAAATTATGCCAACCTGTATTTACTGCAAGAACAACACAAAAACACATAAAAGCCATAAAAAGTCATTTTAAGAACTTGAAAAATCCGTTATTTCAGGCATCAAATGTGTTGTATTTTGACAGCACATCACTTCTTCCACTCATCAATATGGACTTTCAAAGCCGATGTGCCCGTACTACCACCACCTGCTTTCTCGACAGCTACCACTCTATCTTTTACATCATCCAGTTCTCTATCGTGGTCATCAATCATGGATTCCAACCTATCCTCCTCAACTTATTAGCTATATATAGCTCACTCTGCTTTGATTTCGCCTCAGCATATGGCCTTAGGGCCTTGGCTATGGCTACCTCAACTAATGTGGGCCATCGATGACTCAACCCTTGTGGATTGAGAATGAGCAACTTTGGCTAGGCAGCCAATCGCGAAAATGGTGGCCCTTGTAAGTGGGGGTTATCATCTGTAGCATTTGTCTGTGTAGAAGAAATGGGGGTAGTGGAGGAATGTACAGTAGGGGAGGAAGAAGGTATACCTGCCTCAGTGCGTAGCAGTGTAGCGCCAGAGTAGAGAACCTCAACATCAACAACTGGCGTTTTGTCAGCTGGTTTCTTCCTAGCCTTATCCTCTTCATCTCTTAAGTACTCAGCCTCGATCCTCCTAATGTAAATGGATTCTAATGGAGTTATGTCTACATTGATCTTTTCATTCCTTGGGACTTTTGCCATTCTACACAATGCATTGATGAGATTCAGAAAGGGTAGTGAGGTCTGGAACTTCTTTGTCCTTGTGAGGATATCAAGAGCAATAATTGCACCAAGGTTTAGCCTCTTGCAATCCATGATACTTCCAACTAGTGTCGCTTTGATTGGGTGAAGCGCCGATTCATTTTGTGATGGCATTAAGTGGTTGTTGATAAAACCAAACCAAAACCTTGACGAAAATATTCATCTCTTTTTTTCAATAATAGATCTCTCCTCTTACCATGAGAGAATTGGAATACCAATCATTGGAGCCAACCATACCTTCATAGCATCGTATGTTTTCACCCTTAACATCTCATCCATTTTATTTTTATCCCTTTTCATGTATCCCAAGATATTGTTGATTTCAGTTTGACTGCATGGGACCTGCACTCCTTGGCCTTCCACAGCATTTAGGGGTTTGAGCAATGACTTGACTCTGCTTTTGTTCTTTGGAATAACTTTATCATAGGCCTCATAAATTCTTGGATTATGGCAGGCACATAAGGATCCTAAGGTTTGGCAAACAACTTGAAATTGTGGAATTTAAGAGTTTTCAAAACTTCTGGAAATCGATTAATCACCCTATCAATGGACAATTGTTTTTCCTCGAGAATTGTCTGTTTTCCCACTGCTCCGAGTCTGTTCAGGTGTGTAAGGGTTGTCACTTCTCTAATACTATGGGACATCTGGAGTGGTTGGCCTTAGACCTCCCTTCAATCCGGTGTCTTTTTGGGCTAGGCTCCAAAGCAGGCTATTTGGAAGATCTAGGCCTTTCCTCCTCCTCATCTGAGTTGGTCCAAGTGATGTTGAGTCATGCATCCTCATCGTTGGTGGATTCCTGCTGCTCAGCCACTTTTCTCTTCCCTTTGCCTGACACTTCTTTTTGAGGCTGATGGGCTCTTCTTCCTGTTCTATCAGGATATGACAACCCCTCTAGCTGCTCTTGATCCACCCTGTATGACCAGTTCCTTTTGTTTGCCCATTCCTACACCATATTGATCTCAAAACACTTGTGAGAAAGCATTAAAAAACAATTAAGAACAAAATTTGATCATATGCAAGGCATTCAGAATATGCTGGCCATTTAGACTGCATTTCATACTTGGCAATTCGCCAAGATGATTCGGCGGTCAAAATGATCATCGCATTTTTACACAAATTTCCGGCTTCGGGCTACTGCTACTTTCGGTGATACTCATGCTCAATATACAATCCACTAATTTGATTCAGCAAAAAAAAAGAGTTCATCACCGAAAGTTGCAACAGTCCTTCAAGAGAAACAGCCAAATAAGGCGGTGTATGTGTCAATTGGGCACATCGCCGAGTGCACTTAGGAAGTCAAAATGACCATCGCCTATTATGACTGGCAAGGCCACTCACCAATTCATTAACACTTTAGCAATTTTCATATGTCACATGGATGAATTGCACGTACTAACTCACTACAACATATAAATACTAGCTTAGCTACTCGCTATCACTATCACATGTTTTTAATGGCTATGCACTTGATCAAATGATTACTTACCCTTAAGAATGATGTCACCCAATCTATCATAGGGCAAGTTCAATCACTTAAAAGAGATCTAGAGTTACTCAGACTTCACCCATAGCCCATAGAAGCAATCAATCCAACAAGTAAGCACATTTCAAGAACGCATTCATATGACCATGGCCTATTTTCAGTTGAGTACATTCAAGCATCCTATCTAGCACAAGATTTGGGGCCAAACCCATAAACTATTCATCAATGAGAAAGAAACCCTTCCTTCATCACTCTAATCCAACTCGTTCATATCCCCAACTTTGACATTCATAAAGACATATCAAAACCCAAAATAAATCATAAAAATATGCAACATAGGGTTCAAAAGCAATTCTAAACTCCTGCCTATATGATTCTCACAAGAATTTGATAGTATAAAGCATGATTTTGACATCAGAAACCCTGATAAACTTCACAAACAATGGCTTCTTCAAAGAACTAGAACAAAGTATCGAAATCATACCTGTTCAACAATGAGACAAAATGAAAACCTTTGGTGATGCCTTGATGTTTATTCCTATCTTCTTAGTGAAAATTTTCAAAGAAGACAAGTTAAAAGGCTATTGGCGTGCAAGGGAAGAGAAAAAGAGAAAAGGTGGAATTTGAAATGGCCAAGGAATTTAAAAAGCCTTATTTAGGTCAGTGAGCATGCATGTTCGGCAACGCCTAACCACACCGCCTAGCACACTTGGCATTGTGCCAAACATGCTAAGGACTGCCTTTTTTTGTTGTGAGTTTGCCTTGTCTTCAACCTAGAAATGCGGTGAAACTGACCATTGCCAATTGGGATCAGTGATTCACCGATTACACTTTTGGTTTGCCAAATTTTACAGCACTTCTAGGGTCACCTCTCAAAGCAGCGCCTTAGTTAAGGTCGTGGGAAGAGATCATTCCTCTTCACCTTAAGTTACTACCGACTGGACCGTAATTGACAATACCCCTGAATCATCTTCTGATTTCAAAGCTTAACAAATGTTGAAAACAACCTCATCGTCATTCACTCTAAATTTTAATCTCCACTTTCCATATCAACCACATCTCGCCCGGTTGCTAAGAATGGCCTCCCCAAAATGACAGGCACATACATATCCACCTCGCAATTAAAGTCACAAAATTTGCAAGAAGGATAAATTTATCCATCTTCACTAACACATCATATAGAATTCCCACTGGTCTCTTAATAGACAGATCAGCCATGAGTAGCTACATTTTAGTTGGTGAAGGGGTTTCCAAACCCAGTTCCTAAAAAATAGATAGGGGCATGAGATTTATGCTTGCCCCTAAATCACGAAGAGCTTTACTGAACCTTGAGGCTCTTATTGAAATGATGAACGCCCCTAGGTCTTCCTTCTTCTTCGCTTGCTTTTATTCAAGATTGCACTACAGTTATGACATACTTGAATTGTCTCACATTCAAGAGTCCTCTTCTTTGTCGCCAATACCTTCATGAACTTGGCATATCTAGTCATTTCAATTAATGCTTCCACAAGAGGAACATTTATTTTGACAAAGAATTGAGAAACTTTTGAAATTTAACATCCTCCTCTTTCTTCTTCAACCTCTGTGGGAATAGAGGACTCACTTTGACATGAGGTTCCTTCGGCCTCACAACTGTACTTTGTCGGGATAGTATTCTTGACTTTTTCCACATTGTCCCCACTTTTCTCTTACTTATCATTCCAAGAATATCATCACCTACAACTTGAGCCTCCTGCTCATAATCCTCAACAACAATCACATCTTATTTTTCTTCTACCTCTTACATACCTTCATCAACAAGCAGTGATGGTTTAGCGCCTTCAATCAACATTCCATTTCGAATAGTAATTGCCAGGCACTTCTGATCATTCCTTCTTGGATTGGCCATGATGTCACTTGGTGGACCTCCTTAGGACGTTCTTTCAAATAAGCTAAAATATTTCCTAATTGAGTCTCCAAATGTTTAATGGATGCCGAATGGGACGTCACAGTATGACTCAACTGGGAAAATTAGATTTCATTTCTTTTAGTACCTTGTCCGAAGCCTCCACCTTACTCAAAATTCATGAAAGCATATACTCGGTTCGAGGATTCTCTTGATTAACCATTGGTTCAACAACCTTCACTCTATCACGTGGTGGAATGTGCCCTCACAATTCCACCGATCCCCAACTTGAAGTTGATTAGTCCATGCTCGATCTCTCCATCTAGAGTTGTTATTCCAACCTTAATTCCCTAGTGGCCTTTGAAAAGTCGGTCGAGTACCCACCATTTCATTAACTATGTAATGTCATCCTTCATTGTAACCAACTTCAAGTAGTGCACCTTCAAACATCACCTCTCCGGTAGCTCCCACAACATTTACACTCTTGCGATTTCCTCTCATGACATGCTTGGTTAAAAGATCAAGCTGAGTTAACATCTTAGCCATGTTCTCATCCCTTTGTCTTTGGCAATCTGCTCCTTGGTAGGACCTCTATGGCTTGAAGGGACTACATCATCTCTTGTGTAACATGTTATATTAATTTTCGTCATATTATCAAAGAGGTTGCAAGCTTTAGTGAAGGATTGTGCCATTATACTCTTACTAGTTGATCAACCACTCCTTTGTTTGCAGCATCAAGACTCACATAAAAGTATTGTAAAGCATGTGGTCTGGGACACCATGGTTAGGGCACTGAAGCAAGAGTTGTCGAAACTGGAGCCGTGTTTCATGCAATGGCTCACCCTCTAGTTACTTAAAGTTCTAATACTTTTTCTCAGTTTAATCATCTTTGAGGGAGGGAAAAAATTCTCTAGGAATGTAGTTTGTAGCTCCTCCCATGAAGTAATAGAATCACGAGGAAAATCCGCTAGTTACTTCAATGATTCTCTAGTGATAGAGAAAGGGAAAAGCCTTAGTCAGATAGCCTCCTGGCGTACTCCCCTTAAGTTGATTGGAAGACATACATCAAAAAAATTCCTCAAGTGTTCATGAAGATCTTCGTGCCCGAGCCCTCCGAACAATCCCTTCAGTTGGACGAGTTGCAACACGGTGCTAGTCACATGGAAATTAACTCCTCTAGCCAATCGGGGTAGTTGGATGGCACCGGTACTTCAAACCTGATCCCAATTAACATCTTGCATCCAATTAAAGTCCTTGAAATTCTCACTATGAATGCTTCCATCATCTTCCATCGTTACACTTACTGTTCAACAATAAAAATAAAAAAAAATAGTAAAAATAGCTCTAACTAGAAGAACAAAGCTCAACAAACACTTCAAATATGAACACACCGATTCTCCGACAACGGCGCCATTTTTTGATACCACTCAGCCCGACTACTCAAACGTAGAAGGGGCAGTTGTCGTCAACATAATAGCCAACTTTAGTGGTTGGTGTTGATCCCACAATAAATCATTGTTCAAGGCAGAAGTGACTCATTGGACCAAGTAATTCAAGGATCAAAAGGGTTGCAATATTCAGAATACAGTTCAGCTAACAAGTTCTAATAGTCAAATTAAGCAACTATCAAGAGAAGATGTTGGAGATGTGCAACTTTGGGCAACAATCTAATAAATGGGTCTAGATGTTTGGCTACATGAGTTGATATTGAGTGAACAGGCTAGGTTGCTTGTAACCCAAATTACCTATGATATATGGATGTTTCACATGAATCAGCTAAGATATCACATGCGAACTGCCGAGGACATGCTTGGTCTAAGAAGTCCAGCAAAACACCTACTACCTTGGCCATTGAATCCATAAATATGGACATCAACTAAAATCCCATAACGTTTACTGCTATTATATCTATTCCACACTCTAATATTCCGAACTATGGAACAATCAAAGATCTAAAACAAAACCTCAAGTTTGCAACCTTGGAATTTATACATTAAAGTTAGGAACCAGTATAAATTCACCCAAATCAATTACAGATAAGTCAAGACATCACAAACTTAGTGAGTGAATTAAAGACTCATATCAAAAACACCCCCCTAACATGGGGGTTTTAGCCACACATGCTAGAAATTAAAGATCGATTACCATACATAGTGGCAGAAGTCAAGGGTAACAACAATGACTATAAATCAGTTGCTATCAGCAGCTAATTGTCTCCAATTTGATGCCCCAAAAGCTTCAAAACCATAGTCTCCCTTTTACTCTAAGGAGAAGGCTCTATGTACTACTACTACAATGTGATTATTCTGATATGAATGAACAGATGATATACAATGTCCTTTGTTAAATTTTTTAAATATTCCACATAAGAAGTTTGAAAAGTTTGTGCTGTAAAATGCATTTTGGTAGTCAAGGCTGACCATCGCCGAGCACTCTAGCGATGCACCGAATGTGCACTTGACTGCTTTCCTATGCATCTTTATGAGGCTTCTTCCGCTGCAACATTAGGAGATGACTCTTTTCATTGCCTTTCCAATTCGACGATGTGCCAAAATATCCTTCAGATCGCATTTATGTCAGTGTTTTGGGGCTTTAGGTGCTACAACTTTAGGCGATCGCTGGTGCGCTTTGGCGTATCACCGAGTATGCTTTGCGACATTGATCCTGACCACACGCTGGACTTGATCTGCAACCTTGGTTGCTGCAAAGATCGGCAATATCCATGAGCATTTGGCAGATCACCAAGGATGTCGGCAACACCATTTTTCACCACCTTTCAGCACTTTTGCTCAATATCAAGGATTCCACCAAGTCTTGCCTTTTTGCACATTGTCAACTCCATTTCCTATAATAGCACATGAATATTTGTTAGCAATTTCGAATTGTTAGCATAATAAGGGCAATATTTCTTTGCAATTTAACCCCAAAATAAGTCTAAAATATGGACTCATCAACCTTCCAAGGGCATAATAGAGCTAGGATCGCCAATCAACTTCCTCAACATTGACACATGGAAATTCAAGTGAATAAAACTCATCTCTAATGGAAAATCCAATCTATAGGCCACCTTGCCAACCTACTCAACTATCTCATAAAGGCCTATATGATGGGGACTTAATTTTCCCTTTATACCAAAATACAATACACCTTTCATAGGAGAAACCTTTACATACACCTAATCACTGACGTGGAATTCAAGATCCCACTTTCTAACATCCGAATAAGAACTTTTGTGACGTTGAGCCATCTTCAACCTCTCCCTAATCAACTTCACCTTTTCCATGGCCTCCAACACCAAATCCAAGACAATTAATGCCATCTTTGTAAACTCAAACCATTTCACTAGGGATCTACACATTCTCTCATATAGAGTCTCAAAACGTGCCATAATAATGTGGCATGAAAACTATTGTTGTAGGCAAACTCGATAAGTGGTAAATGAACAACTCAATTATCCTTGAATTCCAACACACAAGCCCTCAACATGTCTTTCAAATTTGGAATTGTTTTTTGAGTTGTCCATTGGTTTGAGGATGGAAACTTCACCTTAGTGCCAAGCCCTTTTTGAAACGATTTCCAAAGGTGAGAAGTAAATTGAGTACCATAATTTGGTATGATAGACATAGACACACCAAGCAACCTAACCAATTCTCGAATATATGACCTTGCATAATCTTTGGCATTCAAGATAGTGTTGACCATTAAGAAATGAGCCGATTTAGTCATCCTATCAATGATGACCCAAATAGAATTAAATTGCCTTCGATATGGGGAAAAACAACCTCAAAATCCATATTCACAACTTCCCACTTCCAAGTAGGAAACTCAATATCTTGAGACAAACCACCAGGCCTTTGATATTCTAGCTTTACTTGTTGACAATTAGGACACTCAGATACAAACTTTGCTATGTTTTTCTTCATACCATGCCACCAATACACTTCTCTCAAATCCTGATACGTTTTGGTGTATCTTGGATGTATAGAACAATGAGAGTTTTGGGCCGCACTCATGTTCACTTCTCTAAGGCCCTCAACATCCAAAACACACAAGCGATCTTGATGCCGAAGCACACCACTCCCTCTTGGGGGGAAATCTCTATCTTTTGTTCTACAACTAACTTCTTTAACTCAACCAAGGATGGGTCTATGTCTTATTTTGCCTTAACATCAACAACCACCGAAGATTCAGCCCCATCCCCTAACATGAATGCCACCATTATTAGAGTCAATCAATCTAATACCCAATCTAGCCAAATAATGGACATCTTTTACCAATTCTTTCTTTCCTTCATCAATATGGGCCACACTACCCATAGATAGCCTACAAAGAGCATTGGCTGCAACATTTGCCTCGCCGGGATGATATTAAACACTCATGTAGTAATGTTTGAGAAGTTCCAACCACCTTATTTCCCTTAAGTTAAGATCTTTTTAGGTAAACATATATTGCAAGCTCTTGTGATTGGTGAAGACAACAACATAAACCTCGTATAAATAATGTCTCTAGATTTTCAAAGCAAATACCACAGTTGCAAACTCAAGATTATGAGTCGGATAATTTTGTTCATGCACATTCAATTGCCTCAAAGCATAAGCTATCACCTTACTATGTTGCATTAGCACATAACCCGACCCGATCCGAGAAGCATCACAATACACCACAAACCCATCTAAGCCATCCTGTAAAGTCAAAATAGAAGCTGATGTAAGCCGATCTTTCGAAGTCTGAAAACTCTTCTCGCACTTATCTCACCATATAAACTTGGCCCTTTTTTGAGCTAACTTAGTCAATAAAAATACAATGGATGATAAATCTTCAACAAATCTCCTATAATAACCAGCCAACCCAAGAAAACTACGAACATCCGAAGGGGTCGGTCTTGGCCAACTCTTCAAGGCCTCATATTCTTTTGGTCAACCTTAATTGCATCACTATATACCACATAACCAAGAAAAGCTACTGCACCCAACCAAAACTTACATTTACTGAACTTGGCATACAATTATTTCTCCCTTAAAGTGTGAAGAACCAACCTCAAATGATCCATATGCTCTCATTCACTTCGAGAATAAATCAGAATATCATCGATGAAGACAACCACAAAACTATCAAGAAATGGCTTGAACACTTGATCTATAATATCCATAAACACAACTGGAGCATTAGTCAAATTGAATGAAATCACCACAAATTAAAAATATCCATATCTAGTTTGGGAAGCCAATTTGGAAATATCACTCTCTGACTATCAATTGGTGATAATCGAAATGAAGGTCAATCTTTAAGAAACGGGTAGCTCCTTAAAGTTGATCTATTAAATTGTCAATCCTTGGAAATGAATATTTCTTCTTCACAATCACTTTACTAAATTGCCTATAGTTAATGCACATTTGAAATAATCCATCTTTCTTTCTCATGAATAATATTGGAGCACTCCATAGCGATATACGTTATCTAATAAAGCCTTTCTCCAATAGGACCTTTAACTGATCCTTCAATTGCTTTAATTTAGCAGGTGCCATATGATAAGGAGGAACGAAAATAGGTGAAGTCTACGAAAGAAGATCTATGCCAAAGTCTACTTCCCTTTTAGGAGGAATGCCAGACAAATCTTTGGGAAAAACTCCGAAAACTCATTAACCACCGGAACCAACTCAAGAGTAGGTAACTCACACTACACATCTCTAACCTTCACTATATGATATATGCAACCTTTAGAAATCGTTTTTCGGGCTTTGAGATAGGAAATAAACCGACCTTTAAAAGTATAGTCACTACCCTTCCATTTAAGAACAGGCTCATCCGAAAATTGAAATTTGACTCTTTAGGTTCTACAATCGATAGAGACATAAGAAGCACGCAACCAATCCATCTTGAGAATAACATCAGAATCAAATATCTCATGTTCCACAAGATAACACGGAAGGACTTTATGCAAGATAGAGACAGAACAACCCGAATAAATTCTTTGGGAAACAATAGACTCACCCACGGGAGTACAAACTGAAAAGGGCTCCCTTAAAATTTCAAGACTCAATCCAAACTTAACAGCCAAAATAGGAGTCACAAAAGATAAATTTGCACCCGACTCAAGCAAAATAATCATCAAACTCAAAGACTTTTAACATATCATTCACTACATCCGAAGTCTCCTCTACTTCCTGTTTGTTATGCAAAGCATAGATCCTGTTGTTTCTGGGTGCACCACCTATTGGTCCCTTTATTGTGCTTTATTAACGGGAGCCACTTGGCCTTTCTTTGGTGCCTTTGGGAAATTAATGTGCTTGTGACCTATTTCACACCATCCAAAGCAAGCACCAGAACCCCATAAGCACCTTGTTGTGGCTATTTCAACATATGTCACATTTGGGATAAACTGGCCCACCTCTAATAGGTGCCTTATAAGGAGGCACTCTATTCTTGGTAGCTCTGGCATTTAAACCATGGCCTTGTTGAAAGTTACCGTATCCACTACCACTCTAGAGTTGGAGAACCCACCATCATAACGAGCTCTCTTGGAATGATTCACCCTCTTCTCCTTGAGCTTTTCCTCTTCAATCTACTCAGCATTAGTCATAAGCTTGGAAATATAATAAGCATAGCTCTACGACATTCTTTCACAACCATATCAGAGATCCTAGAAATAAACTTGTGCATTCTTACATGGGGGTCAACCACCAGCATAGAAACATACTTTTGAGAGCTTTGTAAATTTGAGGGCATATTCCCTCACACTCATACCACCCTGGTTGAGGTTGATAAATTCCGTCATTTTGGGCTCTCTAACATCAAGTGGAAAGAAACGGTCCAAAAAGGCAAACTTAAACTCTTCCCAACCAACCCCCTCATCCTCAGCTCTCTCCATCAATGATTGGTTGTACCACACTAGAGCCACATCCTTCAATTTATAAGCAGCTACTTCATATTTCTCTTCTAAAGCCACCCCCATAAATGTCAACACTTTAAAGAGTTCATCAATCAAGTCTTGAGTATCGTCATAAGCTTTTGACCCATAAAACTCTAGAGGATTTATCGAGGTAAAATCTTCACTCTAGTAGCCGGAGTGGGAGCATGAAGAAGAGGATTATCCTTCGTAGCTTGGTTGGTCACCACTTGGGCAAGCATGGAAAATGAAGTTTGGAATTCGTCTTGAGTTATTGGCTCCCCCATAGGCTCTTGAGGGACTTAGTCCGCATTAATCGGGGCCTACCCTGGTAGAGGGGATTTTCTTGGAGGCATCTTTTGTAAGGCATCATGGATATCATCAAAGTTAGGACATCTTAAGATAGGATTCATAGCATGACATAAGACATGAAGAAGGGAGACGATTCTTAAAATGCCATCATATCGTCCAACTCATAGGTATCGTGCACTTCACACCCATGAATAGGACTCTAATTGGCACATCATGTTAGAGTTCGAGGATCATTTATAAACCTAGGGTTCTGATGCCAAGCTTGTAATGACCCGACCCTAGGGCCTAGGAGTGACATAGCAGATGGGAACTCGAGAGACCCCCAAACAAGGCTCATAGCATACATATACACATCATCAGTTTGGAAATGCATAGTAAAGCAATAAACACATAATTCTAAGGGATGAGAAAGTATGACTCATGCTATGGGGATGTCATGGGAATAGGCCTTTGCATGGATTTACATAACACATAGCACATAAGCACTAAGGGGTGGGTAAGTATGACTCATTCTATGGGGATAGAAAGGGCTTAGGACTTTTCCATGTTTCCATAACTCATCATGAACATAACATCACATCATCAACATCAAGAGATAGTCATTAATATAATCTCTATAAGCAAATAGTACAACACATCACAATCCCACACAAGAGTTTACATATTTTCTACCAATGCCTCTAAGTCATAGATTAGGATGGGACCCGTGACATGTCCTGAGCAAACCCTCAAAATAAAGACAATAAGAGAACTAACATAATTACGTAAGAAGTGGATTGTCCTTGAATGATAGGACTCACCACAAATAACTCTCACAATACAAACTACTCGTCAAGAGGTAGATAAAGATAGTCTTTGGTCCCTAAATGGTTATATCATGTAGACAAAGAGTATGAGCTGATACGTTTGAATGTACTAAGTATGTGGGCATGCAAATGCTCATGAACTTATTAACCTGTAATTAATGTTAGATGACAAGGGCACATATATAGAAAGAAGCATATAGAAAAGAATAATATATCAATATGCCATGAATTCATGATGCATAAATGCCAAATTACTTTGTAATAGAGGGGATGTTGTCACGCCCCAAAGAGAGGGGAGGTGTGACAGACACTCGATACCATTATTGGCTGAGTAAGCCACTAAACGTGCTACTCAACTAAACTAGGGGCGAAAAGGAAATCGAGTAGCATAATGTATGAAAACTAATCTTGGACCGTTTGGGTCATGACCTGGTCAACCACAAATCAAGTACATTAAGATAGGTGAACAAAATGATAAAGTACTAGCTAGTTGACAAGGCTGCAACAATAGACTTACATGCACACAGTGTATATACATGTCAATCCTATAACTGGAGACTGAAAGACACAAAAGTACCAACCCGAAATAACATGTCCACAACAGCCTCTAAGAGAACCAATAATATTGCCAAGACAGAGCCCTGACTATACCCAATTGTACAACAAAAAGTAGCATCCTGTGAAAGCTCCAGGAAGAGGTGGAGCTTACCGACTCACAGCTAAACTAGCCTCCTCATGGAGGGTAGATAAGAGTCCCTACCTGAACCTGCACACACAAAATAAAAATGCAACGTCCCCAAGCAATGGGACGTCAGCACGAATAAACATGTACTGGTATGTAAGGCAGAAAGTAAAACCATAGGTAGCAGCAATATGAAGGATAATAGAAATACCACTTGTAGCCAAAACTCAAGTAACCTTAATAGCCAACAATCAACCTCCTAGTGATCAAATATACATGGTATACTCGAGTATCGCATGTCGTGAATACATACATATAGATGAAAATGCATGACACACCTAACCAAATGCTAGCACTGATGGTCCTTTTCGATAGTTGACCAGCATCATATTTGCCCAACTGTAGCCATCTTTACCATATATATATATATATATATATATATATATAAAAAATTATTTACGCAAATAGGCCTCATACCTCCTATTATAGCTCGAAGTCCATACATAATAGGCTGTATATGAATATTGAATGCACATAGTAGGCCATAACATAAATTTAGCCAATCTTGGCTCATTGGTACACTTCCTCATAACATCATAATCATTGTCGTAGCATATACACATGACTCATAAGATCTTACATGTTTTTTGAATAAGTTTGACAACTTAACGCAACATTTAGAATGAGGCCTTAACACTGAAAATATTCATAAAGGTGCTTTATATAACACTTATACTTAGTGCCATGCCAATTAATAAAAGAAAGTATTAAGCAAAATCAAGTGCCTTAGTAATTAAAATAGGAGCATTACGCTAGAGATTATTGGAAATCAACGTGTAACTTGTTAAGTGTTTCAATTATGTTTTTAGTTTGGAAAAAGTATTGATTATGACTACTACATTTCCTTGGTACTCCATATTTATTTTAATGGAATTACACTAGGAAGAGAAACACCTCGAACATATGGATAGGTAGTCAGGAAACTCGACCAATTGATATATAGATATAGAATCTCCAATTTAAGCAAACGAATGGAATGTTAGCCTAATAATATCATGAAAATAACTCAGTTGCAATCACAATGCCTTTCATAGAAGGTCTTCCTAGTAGTAGAATAGTAGAATATCACATTTGACGTTTTGGGAAACTTCTCAAATTTCGTGCTAAAAGGTGGGATCGAGCTTAACTTTAACATACCTTTCCAACAGATATCCAATGGCTCAAAGTATCTTCACAAGAGTTGTTCCTGTCGTCCTATGCTTCGCAACCACTATATATATAGCTTAAAGCACCTATAAACAGTCCTAAATTAAGCATTAATGACCAGACATGCCATATAATATTTAGCGAGGAAAAGTTCGTAGAACTTTGTAAATATGACCTTAAAGGAGCCCCAAAATTATTATATAAACACACCAGCTGCAAACCAACAATAGTTAGCAAGAACATTAATTTTTCACAGCCCAAAATCATCCCCAAACACAGCTAATAGGAGGAAAAAATAATTGCAAAGCATAAGACATGTATTTCTAGGCACGAGGACGAATTTTAACGGTAAAAATGTCAAAAACTTACC
The DNA here is from genome assembly GCA_026153255.1 of Solanum medicagineum. Classification (NCBI taxonomy): domain Eukaryota; kingdom Viridiplantae; phylum Streptophyta; class Magnoliopsida; order Solanales; family Solanaceae; genus Solanum; species Solanum medicagineum. Next base: position 18,375 of record JAPFFP010105873.1, read on the forward strand.
TAAATCACTTGGACACCTTGAGAGAGCTTTCACTTCAATTTGTAATATATTTAGGACGAAAAAGAACTGATTTGAGCTTTAAAAAGCTCAAATTAGCTGACATCTAGGTGGGCTGACCCGACCCGGCCCATGACTCGATTTCCTGCTTGGGCAGTCCCAATAAAATGGTCATAAGTTTTTATTCTGAGGTTGGTTTTATGCGAAGTTTTGTGCGTTTAAGACTAGACTCATAGTTCTTTAATTTGATAGTTTACTTACCTTCTAAACACTTATATTTTGGAAGATATAACCTGATCCATATGACCTGAATTTAAGAAGGATTTCTTAACGAAACTTAAGGTAACTTTGGCCAACCTTTATCTTGCAACTTTCTTGATTCCAAAACTAAATGTATGAACTTTGTGCTATTAAAATAATCTTTAAAAATCCATTATTAGAAAGTTATACACTTTTAGTCTCATCCGAAAAGTGAAACCTTATTTAAACCTTCTAAAAAGGGCAAGGTACCACTCGGGCCATTTCTTTAAACCTGAATGTGTATTTAGGGGATTCATTTGACTTAAAACTTTAAGTCCTTGATATTACCACCTTTTGGAAGCCTTATTATCCTTAGGCTTATCCAACATCATATATGTATTATATAAAATGGCACCCTATATATTTTGTGAAAGATAAGAAACACGGGGTCTCAAAGTCTCCCTCCCCCCCCTAAGAACATTCGTCCACAAATGTATCAAGACAGCATGTTGGTTGCACTACTTTCTCTCAAAATGTGAATTTTGAGGATATACCTCTTATCCCTCCAATCCAT
>JAPFFP010105912.1:0-19184 GCA_026153255.1 Solanum medicagineum
GTTTTTACAAAAATAATTATACGCTACCCAGTAAAGTTTTGTTTTTTTAATTATTTTAGAAAATTATTCTTTATTTGTCGCAAGATTTTTTAAATAATTGTTTATTTTTATTATACTAGATAAACAAGTAGAAAAAATATTTTCCTAAAAATATGTGTACATGTCTATAAAAAAAATATAAAAAAGATAAAAATAAATTAGGAGTGGAGGATTAGATGCAAGTGGGATAAAAGTTTATTTATTTTTTTAAAAAATCTATTTTTTAGGTAGGAGTTGAGTAGGGGCTGAAGTTTGAACTTTTTAAAAATATTTTGTAAAAGAGAAAAAAAAAAAAGGGGGGGGGGATTTTTGGGGGTGCGTGGGCGGTACACGGGGGGGGGGGAAATAGAGTAGGTGAGAAAAATATTTTAAATTTTATTTTTTAAAAAATAATATTTTTCAAAGAATATTTATACTTTAATCTTTTACTTTTAACTAATATTAATATTTTTTATTTAATTTTTGTCAATGCGGCATGCCATGTGACAAGGCTTTTTCCAATAAAAGAGAGAGTGTATTACACACACCACTGAGGTGTGTTTCTCAAACTAATAAATTGATAGTTTAATTGTGTTTCTCAAACTTTCAATATTTTAGGTGTGAAACTTTAAAAAGTGGTATAGTGTAGGTGTATTTTGTATACTTATCTCTTATTTTTACTATAAAATAATCATAAAATACTAACAATTAAATTTAAAATTTTAAAAATGTAAGTAACAAATTATAAAATACAAATTAAATTCATATAGAAAAGAATAGTGAAAAATGTATTATTAAATTATACATTAAATTATACAAAAGAATTTTTTTTAACTTTATATATAATTTTATGAAATTGACTTGGAGGATAAAATTACATTTGGTTATATTTTTGAAATAATATTTATTTTATTAATGTATTTAAATACAATTTTAAAAGTGAGAAATAAATTAAGAAGATAATCTATCAAATTCATACATGCACCTGTCTATTTGTGCATATATGCCACGTAAATTCAGGAGCCTACAACGTCAACCTTTTACTTCTTCTGAGAATAAGAATCTTCTGGAAATATTTCACTAATGGAGGGTATTTCATACATGTGCTTACATTGATATCATCTTTACATATTTATAATACAAAGTAGTCAAACAACAAATCAAATAAAATAATTTTTCCAAACAAATCAAGGCAATTACCTTTATTTAACCCGTTTCATATAATTGAAGAATATATTAGACCCTTCTCTGAATAAAGAAATACTCAAAAACATGAATGATTATGAAGAATCTAATCAAACATTTAGTTTGCAGGATCATTGAATTTGTTTCACTAGTCAGAAAGTGTAATCACATACAAAAACGAACTACACCATATAAAATCACAGTCTATAATCGTACCTGTTACAGAGTTGTTCCAACACTTTTAGAAGAAGAAATCTACACAAGAATTTTCACTTGAACTTTTTATGAATTGGAGAAGTAAGAAGAAGAAGGAAACTGAAAGTTACGTTATTTTCTTTCTGTTGCAGGGAAAAGAAACGTATTTTCAAAAAAGAAACCCTTTTATAATTCTAAAGGGACACAACTTTTCAATTACTTGTGTCTCTTCTCTTTTCTTAATAATTAAATAAATATAATAAATATGATTTATTTAAATATTAATATGGATTGGGTTGACCCACATGGGTGATCCAATCCAAATTCCTTCATCTCCCACTCACACATAGTGGGTCAACTTTCATTCTATTTTGTAATATTCATACATACGACTAGATCGTGTGACCAGTGCATACTTCGAGAGCTTCATTGCTATACATCTGTTAGGAATATACAACATCTCAATCAATGAAACTTAGAGCAGATAATAGTATGCAGTACCTTAGATCGTTTATCACATTCATATCTCTCATTATCTCTTTTCTTAATTTTGAGATCATCATTATGTACTAGTCTCACAAACAAACATAAAGAACGTCAATGAACACAATTGATGAGATAATATCCAATGATCTTCCTCGTCTCAAGAATCTCTTAATCTCAACATGATATGCTTTTCTAGAAATGTTCCGCTAGACTGAATCAAACATGGTCTCTTTGCAACAAACTAAGATAGTAAACACCAAATTGAATCTCAAGAAACTTATTTAAGTCATGAGGGTGCAATATAAAAATTATTTATAATTTTCAGGGCTTCACACGATAGCAAATAGAGACTAAACTTGTATTGCCCATATGAGTCACTTTATGCATATATGGTATGAAACACGTATCACAATATTGACTCCTTTTCCATGGAGCGTATGTTTTTTTATTAATAAAAATAATGTGCAGATAATATGAAAGACAACTCATGTTTAACTTTGAGTTCACAAATCTACTCATTTGTTAATTCTTTAGAACCCGTATTTGGCATTAAAAACAGACTAACTCACTTCAATCATACATGATTAAATACAAACTAACATACGACATTTTGTTTATAAACTTTCAGCTCTCTTTTATCTTCACTTCTGACAATAATTAGCTTATAACTGTCTCATCTCTACTTGTCATTTAGACAATAGTGATGATTGCATGTTTGAATAGGCCAATCTTCTTGTCTGTTCGACATACTTTCTATCCTCAGAATTTTATGTACTCTACATAAAAATAATATATATATATAACTTGAATAATGTGAATTTACATGAACATGTCTGAAAAAATAATAATAAAAATACATCAATATCTACGTAAACCAAATGACTTCACATATCTTTCATAAGCATCATATGATATGGATTTTGTTAAGGGATCTGCTATCATTTAATGTGTAGATATATATTTTATGTTCACTTCCTTTTGTGCTACCATGTCTCTTACAAAATTATACTTTATATCAATATGCTTTATCTTCCCATGATACTTCATGTAGGTTATTGCAGCCTGACTATCAGAATTAATTGCGACAGACTCAACAACATTGTTATATACACCCAAGTGAACTAGAAAATGCTTAAGCCAAACAACTTCTTGCACAACAGATGAAAGCGCAACAAACTCAGCTTCCATAGTGGACAAGGCTATGCATGCTTCTTGCTACTCCATGATATAGCACCATTATTAAAAAAGAAAATATATCCTGAGGTGGATTTTCTCTCATCTAAATCTCCTCCTCAATCAACATTTGTATAGCCTTTGAGTCGCAGATCCTTTCCTTGATAACATAAGGAATAGTCGATTATGCCTTTAAGATATCTCAATATCCTTTTAATTGCTTTCCAATGTTGTGGTCTTGGATCGGATTGATATATGCTAACTAATCCAACAACATAATAAATATCTGGCCTAGTACGCATCATAGCATACATGAGGCTTTTGACTGCATTAGCATAAGGAATTTTTCTCATTTGTTCCTTTTCACTGGAGTCTTAGGACACATCATTCCGTTCAAAGTTTTCCTTTTAGAAACTGGAGTGTTTATGAGTTTACAATCTTGCATATTAAAGCGTTCAAAAACTTTCTTACTGTAAGCTTCTTGTGAAAGAGATAATAATCTCTTTGAATGGTCTTTTGAAATCATAACTCCAAGAATGTATGCTGCTTCACCCATATCTTTTATCTCAAAAGTAAAGGACAACCACTGTTTTATTTCTTTTATAAGATCAATGTCACTTGCAGCTATTAGTTTGTTATCTACATACAATGATAAGATCGGAAACTCATCTTTGAATCTTTTGATATATACATAATGGTCTTCATGAATCATAATAAATTTATATGATATGATTGTATCATGAAAACATAAGTACCATCATCTAGAAGATTGTTTAAGGCCATCAATTGACCTTTGAAGTCGACATACTTTATTTTCTTTGCCTTTTTTCACAAAACCTGCAGGTTATTCCATGTAGATCTCTTCTTCTAGTTCTCCATTGAGAAATATAGTTTTCATATCTATTTGATATAATTCAAGATTGAACGTAGCCACTATAGAGAAAATTAATCTTATTGAAGTAAAGTGCACAACAGGTGAAAAGGTTTCTTCATAATCAATTCCTTTCTATTGTGTGTACCCCTTAGCCACTAGACAAGCTTTGAATATTTCAATATTACCATTTGTATTACGCTTGATTTTGAGAAACTATTTGTTTCCAATAGCTTTTCGACCTATAGGTAGATCAACCAATTTTCACACTTGGTTAGATTTCATTGATTCTATTTCCTCCTCCATTGCTTTTAGCCATTTTTCTTTAGAAGGACATGTAAGAGCCTCATTTATATTTCTTGGATCTTCATCATCAGGAGTAACTATAAATGCTTCCCCTTTGATCTTAAATCGGTGATGAGGAATTTGTGGACGACTTATTCATCGAGGTTGAGATTGACAAATTGATTTATCAATTGATAAGTTACTCCCTCTCGGACCAACAATATCATTAGGATTTGATCCATGTGGTGTATCTGCGAAAATAGGAACTAATCCATTATCATTAAAATGACTCCCACTCAAATCTATTTGATTTTAGCAGCGAAAATAGTCTGGTCCGTAGTTTCATAAAGAGATAAGTCATGACCTATCTCTCCCTGCTTAGGAAATCATTCTCCATGAATGTGACATCACGTAATTCAGTTTTAGTTACAGTGCCACTATTTTGTTCCCCTATGAACACATAACCCTTAGATTGTTCAGAGTATCTTATGAAGATATATTTTCTTCCTCTTAGACCTAATTTTCCATATTGGGAAAAAGGATTATGAATAAAAGTAGCATAACCCCAAGGCTTTAAAAAACTTAAATCGGGCTTACTTTTAGTCCATAACTCATATGACGTAGTTGTAACTGATTTTGAAGGGACACGATTAAGTACGAATGCAGCAGTGAGCAAAGCATCACTCCAATGGGTGATTGACAATTTTTCTTGTGCCATCATTGACCTAACCATTTTTGACAAGGTTCTATTTCATCGTTTCGCAACACCATTTTGTTGTGGAGTATAAAGAGTACTTAATTTCCTTTGAATTCCTTTTTCATCACATAGTTGTTTGAACTCATCAAACAAATATTCCCTTCCTCGATCGGTTCTTAGAGTTTTTATTTTTTTGTCCTATTAATTCTCAACTAAGTTCATAAACTTAATAAAGCAACTCAAAGCTTCAGATTTGTGAGAAACCAAGTCTACGTAATCAAATCGAGTAAAATCATCAATAAAAGTGATACAATAAATAGCACTATGTCTTGCTCTTACATTCATCAGACCATAAATGTCAGAATGAATCAATTGCAATGGAGTATCAACTCTTGTGCCTTTCTGGAATGGTTTTCTAGCAGTTTTTCTAGTTAGGCAAGATTCACAAGTAGACAATTCTACTTTATCTATTGTGCCAAAAAAATCTTCTTTGGCTAAGCGATTCATTCTTTGCTGACCAATATGGTCGAGCCTCGCATGCCATGTATTTACATCATTCTCACAATTAGAAGATATAAATAAGAAAAAACTAATATTATAATTATTAGGAATTCGACAAACATCCAGTACAAAAAATCAATCATAAAAATAACTAATTCCATATTTTGTCTTATCCAAATACATATCTATACCATGTTCATGAATGAAAAATTATAACCCAATTTAATCAACATTCGGGCAGAGACTAAATTACGACAAATGGTTGGGGAAAATAATACATCATGTAGGAGCAGAGTTCGGCAACCTCGCATTTCAAGTTTCCAAGTACCAATCCCTTTGACCTCCTCTTTGGAGTTGTTTCTTATGTATACCCATTTAGATCCTCACGGGATTCGTCTATAATCTACAATAGAATCTTTCTGTCGCTATATGTTCAGTGGCTGCTGAATGTACAACCCATAAAGAAAGTGATTCAGTTAAAAAGGCAGAACAAGAAACATTTACATCACTATATAAATTGTTCATAAGGTCATTTACCTTAGGCTCAGGACAATCATAAGTAAAGTGTCCCTTGTTCTTACAATTATAGCACTTAAATTTTTCTCTCCTTATTGACTAATCTTAGGATTCTTTGTGGCTTTCATATGCTGGAGGGTATAACTATTTTCGGGAAGTGTCAAAGACACATTTAAAGCTTTAAGATTTTCTTGCTCTTCTAGGACATACTTAGTTTTACAGTTATCGCCGTTAGGCTTATCACTTTTGTTAAGCTTGGCAATAACGTTCTTTGCAACAATTGACATACTGATTTAAACAAGCATAAAATAAAATGAGACAACTATGCATATTTTAGCCTAAATTCATATGCATAATAATTCTTAAAATAATTAACTATGTCAATTTTTATTTCGCGTTAGGTTCAAATTCGAAAGTTCACTAAGTTCCCAATCATCATCTGAATCCTAATATGTCATAAATTTAAAACAGTCAATCATGTAAGAATTACTTATCTTAAATCACATAAACTCAAAATTAAATATTCACAAATTCTACAACATATATAGAAACACTTAATAATGATTAACGTATAAATTCACATATATCATGTTGCATATAAACAATCATTATGCAAATACAATACACGTGATAACTGTAATATCTCTTTGTGAACAAGAATAGGTAAAATAAAATCTATATACAAGTTCAAAGGCAATTTATATTTTATAGGCAGCCAATGAGAATGACATATGGTCTTCTTAACTTGCAAGTCAACACATTTATCCATAAAATATTGGACTAATAACTTGTAAGATCTCGATCTCTTGATATGCAATTTATCCCAAGATTTGTCAAGTAATTCCTTTTGGAGATCTTCTGATAATGCAGATCGCAAGGCCATATACTTCCTTTTTGTGGTTAATAAGCCCCGTGTCCACACAATTTCTTAAATTAACTTATTAATTCTAATTATGTGTTTCACAAATCTCGTGAGATCATCATCTTCAACATTGGATTCTGGTGGGAGATTAACCAAATTGTCAATAATAGTTTTCACCATATCCTTCTATTGCTCTGTGAAAATTCGACTGGATGTCCTTATCAATACCATGATTTTCTGTAACACATACAGAAAATTATTAGGACAAACCACACATGAAACAATTATACAACCGTTTGTATAAAGGGATCTTATAGGATTTTTAACAAAAAACAATAATTACGATCTACTCTCAAAAGTCAATAATTATAAAAAAAAAAAACTACAATGAAGATTCCATATAACGATTGAAAAATTTGTCTAAAGTTACCCCCAAATGAAGTTGTGGTAATTGTCATAGAAACAAGGGAAACACAGATGCTATAAAACCAATATATTCCTTTACAAGTCAAATTTATTGCATTGATTAGAACAACAATAAGATAAATGTTTCAAAAACCTCACTGTATTTCTAATTTTAATTGGTTATAAATTCTAGTCTTCTCTAATCCAACTATTTCCAATGCAGCAACAACTTAAATTTATGCTGTAATTACTTATATTAATTTTGTGGACAGGTTAATTCAATTTATTTTCACTGGACACACTAGTCCATAAAAACAAATTAGTTATTCAAGAACGAAACACTTCACACCGGGATCTCTTGTCCTTGTATGTCTACCCATTTATATAAAATTATTATTTTTCGATGACAATTTGAAGAAAACTTTCAAAGAAGCAAGAAACAAGAATTACACACCTTTTTAGTGTCTTACTCTCACACCAAAACAATAAAAAAATGCAAAAAAAAAATACTAAACAAGGACGTCTTCCCAATATTTATCTAGGCTAAAAAATAAATAAAAAACGCAGGCTCTGATGCTAATGAAGAATCTAATCAAACAGTTAGTTTGAAGGATCATTGAATTTATTTCACTAGTCAGAAAGTGTAATCACATACAAAAATGAACTACACCATATAAAGTCACAATCTATAATCATACAACTACACCATATAAAGTCACAATCTATAATCATACCTGTTACAGAGTTGTTCCCATGCTTTTAGAAGAAGAAATTTACACAAGAATCTTCACTTGAACTTTGTAGGAATTGGAGAAGTAAGAAGAAGAAGGAAGCAGAAAGTTACGTTATTTTCTTTCTATTTTGCAGTAAAAAGATACGTAGTTGCTTTTCAAAAAAGAAACCCTTTTATAATTCTAATAGTTGTGTCCCTTCTCTTTTCTTAATAATTAAATAAATATCATACATATGATTTATTTAAATATTAATATAGATATAGGTTGACCCACATGGGTGATCCAATCCAAATTCCTTGAGATTACTTCATGAGTAAGCACAAGCACAAACAATTAGCAAACCAAAGAAACAATTGGGAAATATCTAGTATTACACGAGCCTTTTATCACAGACTTACAACTCCACTAAATGTTTCTCCTTCAAGATGATAGTGACGGGTCATGAAACTTTGCTCACTATTCAGGGACGTCAAAGATAAGTTCATTAGCAAGCATAGACACAAAAAATTATCGAACAAGAGAAAAAAATTAGGAATATTCCCTTTTTTGATAACAGGCAGGTGCATGCACCATCATTTTAGAAAAGCAGTACCTGGTATAGAGTAAATTGCATGAAAATATAAAGGAGAAATAATTGTTGAAGACAAAATTAAAAGGCAGAAATGAAAAGGAAAATGAATGACCTTTAGTTTCTGTTTTGTGGGGTGTGAGATCCAGTTTATGTTTCACTTTGACGAGGCTGTCTGTTAAGCAAGCTGTGGTGGCTCTACTTGTTGTTTCCTTTTGTTCCTTTCTTGAATACTGTCAGTGCTTGATAATGGAAGAGAATGAGCAAAGCTTTGCTTATCTACGCATGATTGGATGTATAATTTATTGATATTGTGCGTGAAGTATGGGAAAATGCTTTCTTTGCTCGAATAGAAAAGAGCATGTTGTTAAAGTTTGTCTGAATCTCTTCCTATGCGGATATTTATCATAGGAGGAAACAAGATGATTTTATTAAGTGATGAATATACACATATTATTCGATTAGATATAGTATTGGGTCAAAGGCCTTTTGTAAATCTTTAAGAGACAATAATTTTTCTGCCTCTTTTATCCATGATCATTCCAACTGTTAAGCCAGAGTTATCTTCAAGATGTATCTCAAATCTACAGCTATAGTTGTATATGTTTAAAATGAAATGAAGTTATTTTGAATAAGAAGTTAAGGGTGTTAGTGTTATTGTAAATCCATAGATGTAGGGTATAAAGTACCTGGTAACAACATATTTTATTGGTCAAAGTTCATGCAATGAATTTCTCTTATGGTTGGGTGGCATACATCTTGACCATAGTTTGAACATACCAACACATACAGACTATTAAGGTCAGTGGGTGTCACAACCTGAACCTAGGATCTAGGAGTGACATAGCAAATGAGAACCCGAGAGTCCCCAAACAAGCCTCATAGCATTCACTCACACATCATCAGTTCAGACGTGTATATGAAATAGTAAACACATAGTTCTAACGGGCGAAAAAGTAGGACTCACGCTATAGAATATCATAGGGATAGGGATTAACATGTATTCACATTACACATAGCATATAAAGACTAAAGGGCGGGTAAGTATGACTCACTCTATGGGGTTAAAGCGGGACTTAAGATCTTCCACATCATAACATAATATATATCATAATACTCATAATCAGTCCATGTAACGATACCCAATAGATAGCCATAACCATAATTGTAATCTCTAAATACAATACTCAGTATAAACCTTGCAAGAGTCTACAAGATGTCCAACAATGCCTCTAACAATAGAATAGGACAGGGGCTAAGATATGTTCCGGGCTAACCGGGCTCAAAGTAAAGACAACATAAGCAAAGAAACATAAGGTAGATAGATGGTGGCTTGCCTTGAAAGATGGGACACACTATAAGAAGTGTCTCAAATCCGATCTTGCTGTCGAACGGTGGATGAATGTAGCCTCCGATCCCTACTGATATCACGTAAGTTACACCTTCTTTTTGATGATAAAGCATTCGTTGTCAAGAAGTAGAACCTAACCAAGGTTAGGTTCGAAATCACAAGGAATATGTATACTTAAGAGAATTCAAGCAACGCAATTTGAGTGATTAACCTACTTACCTCCCCAAAGGGGGGTTTTGCAATAACAAGTAGAAAAGTAAACCTAAATAACACAAGAGTTTACCCAATATGGAGAGGAACTAGGGTCTTGTGTTCCCCATGATTCTCTAACTTAGTATCACCGGATAACCTAATTCTTTTCTAGTGTGTAGCATGCAGGATGGTAAGTTAAGTTCACTAAACCCTTTGGTGCAGGCGAGAAGCAAATTTCACTATGTGACTTGGACCATCTCTGCAGTGTGCATTACTAACCATTACCTATTAGTCCTATTACAATCTCTCCTTGGCCCAGTTTGGTTGATTAGACGAGAACACATCAATCGAATCTTGTTAAAATCTCTTTTTCTATTCATTACTACATTGGCTCAATCAGTAACACTAGGCGGGTTCTAATATTTTCCACCACTAGAAAATATGCAAAACGAAGAGAGTTAATTAATACATGCAACTTATTAAGAATTATGATTTATCCAGTTTTACCTTGTTAGTTCTTCATGGTTCCCACAAGCCTAGTTGTAGATTTAGATACTCATGATTTATATAGATGCGAGACGAATGATTAGAATAACTTTATAAAGCACTTACACAATTGAATTGAGAACAAACAAATTCAAGCTTCAAACAGAATCACAAGATTATAAGATCAAATCAAACTACGCGTGTTTCTCAAAACTCTCCAATGTTTTCCACTCAATCTCACTATTTGTTCTCTCTATTATTCAACTATCAAGAAATTTAATAAAAATAACCTAAATACCTATTTATAATATTTAAAATACAATTTCTAAACAAAATAAGATAGTTGTCTGGTCACGCCTTGCGGTCAACGTTATAGGCGATATTTTGTTCCACGGCCTGTAATCGGAGTCTCATACATTATTGCTGAAAAATTGGACTTGTGATCTACAACACCCCTCTATGGCCCATAAAGTGTTCTATGGCCCGTAAAGGGTTTCGTCTGATGAATATTCAAAACGTCTCTTTTCTCTGATTCTCAGGGTACGAAACTTGATCTACGACTCAAAAAATTAATATATCCACGACCTATCTGCATGTTCGTAGAATAAACTTCAGAAAATTAGCCCCTCTTAGAACTATCCATAAAACCTACCTCAAGACCGTTAGAATGATCTACGGCTCGTAAAGGGTCTCGTGCTTCACCAAAAGTAGCAACTTCTGCATTTTGTTCCCAAAATCAAGGCCAAGCTTGGAATCCTGCAAATAAAACACAAAAACACATAAACCAACTAACATCACATTGAGAACACATAATTCTAAGTTTTAAGCTTCAAAAGTGTTGTATTTTGACAGCACATCAACACCCTCAACTTAAAATTATTGCTTGTCCTCAAGGACAGACTCAATCTATATAAGTAGTACAACAACACATAGGGCTCAACCTAATGACATACATTACTTCAAACTTATGCAAATACCTACACCACTTTTCAAAATAGAATCAAATAGCCATCTAGTAAACAAATACAGACTAATGCATGTGACAACACAACTATGACAAGTGAGGTACTATCAACAATCCACAATTACTAAACAAGTATAATGCTGACAATGCAATAAAAGTTCCCTTACAGAAAGAAGTCTCATATCATACTCTCAATGACGATTTCATGTATAATATTGGGACTATGCAAAATCACCCACCCTTGCAAAAGATATTCAGGCATCATACCTAATACCACAGGCTTGCCTCTGTACTCCTGACTAAGACCTTCAACTACTTGGACTAGGATCACTTTAGGACTTTATAGGCTAGTCACGTAGGCTCAGAGGGCCTTGGTATGATATTTTGGGAACATAGCGACCAAAGATCCTCCTTTACACTACATTTTTCTACACTTTTTGCCTTACCAACACTATTATTTTTACTCCATTTTCCCTTTTTCATCTATTTTAAGCTTTTCTTGGTCCTTTCGTTTCATTTTTTAGCTTTTGCCTTACTTTTACACTTTATTTTTCTTTTTAACTCACAACTAAGGCTTCAGTTATTTTTCTTGCACTAGTGCATGATTTTTCTGCTTTTCCCCGTATCACTAACTTTCCCTCTTATTTTTGTGTTTTACCCTTACACCAGCCACCCTCAACTTAGACTTTTGGCCTGTGTTAAGGTGCACAATATTCATCCTCAGAACCAGGGACACTTTTGGTAGCCACCCTCAACTTAAACTTTTTGCCTCAATCAAAAAGACTAAGGCTAATTTCAGTATTTTACAACTTGCAAGGCTAGGTTAATTAGGTGCTCACAAAGAATGGGTACATGTCAGGCTCAAACATTAGGATCAAGGGATATTTTGCCAATTCAGTGGTCATTTAGGCTAAGTGGACTTTTAAGAACAATGGTCTAAGATCGTGAACTAATCCAATTAATCTACAGTCTAACTTAGAGGATCAAGGCAAGTTTTGAATTAGCACACAGCATATAAATTTAGCGATTTTAACTCACACTCACATGGCACTGATTACATTATCAACAAAAGACTCTCAGATCATACTTTATCATCTCAATTTATCCTCATTTATCAGAATTCAGAACAGGCATTGTCAACACACCTAAATATGCATAGCTTCTATCTAGACTACTAGTCAAAATTTGGTGGGTATCATTTTTCACACAAAACACAAAAACATGTATATTCCACAAATATTAGTACCATATACTACAAATACTACCTAAACATCCTAAACATGCCAGTTCAACAGAAATTAAATATCCATGGGGAAAAAGAACATATGCATGAAAATCTTAGGATAAAAAATTGGGGAAGTTATGGACCCAAGCTAAGTAGATTTTACTGAGGCCCATAACTATCCACACCCCATCGAAAAAAGGTGCATTGTCCCCAACACACACAATTAAAGCCAAATAAAGTATAGGGGAAAATATCATATTTGGGTGCCAAAGCGCTAGTGTGGGACTGAGTCTGACCAACCTCATCCAGCGTGAAGGCCTTTTCCGTAGTAGCCCTGTGTCTAGAAAGGCCAACACCCCTCACTCTCTTAAGATTTCAAGCCTATCATCTCTCCTCCTCCTATCTCGACTTCCTCAAGACAAGCTCGAGTTTCTCCTGCTCAGTCAGTCCCATACATGAGCATACGATATGCTTATAATCATCTTTGCGAGGTATCTTCCATAGGAAGATTGGATGTGCTCATCAGGAACAAATAGATCTACCACTGGCACCAGGAGTGTGGTCTCCGGTAGTGTCACCGGTGCTGTTAGTGTTGGTGTCATATTGGCCCGGAGTTGCTAGATCTCCATCTAGATGGTCATTAAATCTGTTGGTCGTGTCGTGCTCAGGATCTGTTGTACCCTCGTCTTGAAGGCATCAATATGGGCATCCACGGTGGAAAGATGGTCCTGAATAGTAGCGACCATGTATGCTTGCATGCGGCCTTCCAAACTTAAAATCACCTGGTGAACCCATGGTCTAATCTGTTGAACTAGTTGAGTCAATTGCGACTTAGCATATGATAATCTCTGCGCCATGTCATGTATAGATATGGAGGACACGTAAAACCATACCCGTGGGTGCAGCCTGTGTTGAAGTGGCCTGTGGTGCAGGAACAGAAGTAGTAGGCCCCCTCTCCTTATCTGCTTTGGGCTGTGGGGGTCTATCCACAGTAGCAACAGCAGTAGTGGTGGGATGTAGAACCTCAGGTGGTGGTACTGGGTGAAAATCTTTGGCATAGAGGCTGGCTGATGTAGTGCCCGTTTGAGTGCCACTGGGTTCTCCTCAGCCTTGATCAGGCTGGCATCTGAAGTGCGCTGGACCTCGATCAGCGAGTCCAGCTAATGTAAACTTTCCACCCTCGATTCTAGATAGAGTCTGTATATCAAACATGGAAAAGAGTTGGAGGTGGACCTCTTCAGGGCGACCTCATGGATCTTCTTAGTAATGAGGCAGGCCCAATCTATCTCATAGCCAGCAAAGATGCGGGCAACTAGCACTACATGCTCCGGCATAAAGGTAATATCAACAAGTGTCGGCTGAATGCGTGATCTGACAATCTCCCACCAACATTTGGCGGGGAAAATGACGAAGCCTTGATGATAGACTCTGAGTGAGTGGCGACCCATGCAGGTCCCAACCTTGCTCAGCAATCAAACTAGCCATCCTTCTCATCAAGCTCGCTCTGCGCTCTGGATCACTCATCACCAACAACTCCGTTGTCTGCACTACTCTGTAGTTGAACTTAGCTATGGATCTAGGGGCAGGGAACTCTACTCCAAATAACATGTGGTGAATGTTGGTCTCTGTTAGTATGGGCTAAGTAAGGGGTGTCTTTCCTTTGGGAAAGAGTATTGTGAATAGTGGCTGCAAAGAATATGTAGAACTCCCTCACCATGATCAGAGAGTATCGCCCGAGTGATTTGGTTAGCCACTAAAGCCCGTATCTGATCATCATGTCGTGGAGACAGAGGATATTATCAAGTTTATTTGGGATGACTAGAGGCTCCTCATAAATGGAGAGAGCTAACTTTCCCCACTCTGTAGTCTATGATTCCTCAACATAGATGTCCCGCATACCCATGACATACCACCGACTTGTAAGTGCGTCTGCTGGAGATAGTGATGCCCGCGGTACAACAAAGGACTTTGTCTCTGAATCGTTACCGTAGCCTGACTCTGAGATGGACTCCTCTCTGGATGGGGTCATCTTAATAGAATAGCTTCTATCATGGCCTCCCTTATTAGACTGGGGAGTAGGAACGACAAGAGCCTGAGTCTGCCCAGCTTTGGCAACAATTCTCGTCTAAGGTCTATCAGCTTTTAGGTCTGGTCGGACATCGAGATCCTCTAGTGAACCACTCAGTATGGGGGTTTGCTCATCCTTCAAGGGCTTATTTCTGAGCCTCTTGTGTAAAGGGCCTGGTCTCATCATATTTCGCTTTCGAGGCCATAGTACCTGAAGCATAAACATTTACACACCTTGGTCAACCCCACAGATCAAAAAATTAAATACAAAAACAACTCAGACTTAGTTGCAGAAGGGTCTACGAAAGCATCTCTATGGGCCGTGGTGGATACTATGACTCGTAGAAGGCTTTCGTAAAACGGTGGTCATAAAAGTTTTATTTACTAGAAATATCGATGAGACTAGGTACGACTCAAAAACGTTTTACGAGTCGTAGATATTTCCAGTGTTCTAAATTTATTTATTCAGGCAGGGATCCGCGAGACCTTTCTACGAGCCGTAAAGTGTTCTACAACTCGTAGAAGATCTCGTCTGATGGGTACTCAAAAACTTCAAGTTTCTATAATCTTATACGAGGGCCAATTACAACTCATAGAATGTTCCACAGGTCGTAAAAGCCACTTCTAGACCAGAAAACTCAGTCATCTGAGTTTCTAAGTCCATCAAATGGTCCCCATACAACCTCTCAATCCTATTCTAACAACATCAAAGTAATTCATATGCACCTACATAGTTTTTAACACACCAACCCACACTCGACATGATGATTATAACATATACACCATTGAAAATGATTAGACATGTTTTTCCCAACCCTTTCGACACCGTATGAATGACTTAACATCAGAATTATGTACCCATGTCATCACACACTGAATGTCACACATATAATCAATTCATTTTCATGATGAGTAATTTCATGGGAACCAAAACACACCATTCAACATGAGCAAAGTATACTATACAAAATTTCGATTCTACACACATATTCAAACATGGGCAACCACAGTTTAATTATCAATAGGTCAATTTTTACACATGGGTTTGTGTCTAACATAACCATTCCCGACATAATTTTTAATTTAATCATACAAGTATTGGCAAATTAATGGTATCAGATTAACAAAAAACTTACCAAATTGCGTTATTAGATTGTACAAGGTAAAGGAGGTGATGGGACACTAAAAAACCTAGGCTGCCAGAAATTCTCACCGAAAAATGGTGGGGTAGTTGCCATCGGTGTTCAGAAGTTTTGGGGTGGGGTATGGCTGGGCACAATTCGTAATTAGGGCTCAAATGGGGTCAAAATGGTTTGACCCCAATATTTATACTATAACCGGGTCAATTGAAAACTAATAGGCCCGGACTCAACGAAACCCCGATTACGGGCCGTAGAGTAATTAACAGCTCATGATTTGTGGTTTCCTAGAATATCCAAACCCTAGTTTTAAGGACTGGGTTTCATGGATCAGTCTATGAGTCGTAAAATGAACTAGGACTCATAAAGTTGGTCATAGAGACCCCAATACTTAGCAAAAATTTAGAAAACTTACCTGGGATCTATGAGCCCCATTCACGACCCATATTTTTATCTATGGATCATAAAGTTGACTTGTGGACTGGAGTGTACAACGTTTTGCTCACTAGAAATATCTATAAGATTGTGTGCGGGTCGTAGAGTGATTTACGGCTCGTAGAGCCAGTCGTAGAGGCACTTCATGATGCCCTTCTCAGCCAAGAGTGGTTGACTTAGCCATGTACTGTACATTCTTCACAGAATAAACTGTTATCCTATATGCAACCATCCTAATGTTCACAATTACAATCAAAATACAAGAAAATAAACTATCTACATATCCGAAAACTAGAAATAAGGCTACAACTACGACTATTGCATAAGAGATATTGGGTTGCCTCCTAAGTAATGCCTGATTTATTGTCATGTCACGACTTGGACAACTTGTTTACTCAGACTTCACTAAGTGCCCAAACTTCATTCTTCAAATCATTTAGCCTCTTCAACCTACAGATGTTGAATACAACTTCTTTGTCATTCAATTGAAACTTGAGCTGACTGGCTTCCATATCTACTAATGCTCGACAAGTAGATAGGAATGATCTTCCTAAGATGATTGGGACGTCAAATTTGAATTTGCAATCCATGATCACAATGTCTGCGGGAAAAATGAACTTTTCAACCTTAATAAGCACATTGTACAGTATCCCCATTAGCTTTTTCACTGTGCGGTCAGCCATCAACAATCGTATACTTATCAGAGTAAGGGCCCCTAATCTTAGCTTCATGAAGACTGCAAAGGGCATCAATTAATGTTGGCACCTATATCACATAATGCCCTTGCAAACTCCACATCTCTAGAGGTGGAGGGTATGGTAAACGCGTCGAGATCTTCTCGATTTTTGACCAAGAACCTCGTAACAATTGCACTGCAATGTTGAAGCTTTTGGGAGATCTCCTAACTTGCAGTGTGCTTCTTTGTATCCAGGTCTTTCATATACTTTGCATACCTTAGCATCTTCTCCAATGCCTTGATTAGAGGGATGTTGATAGAGAGTTGTTTCAGCATGGAGAGAAAGTAGTTGAACTTGCCTTCCTTCTCCCCCCTTTGATTCTTTGAGGGAAGGGAGGAGGAGGCCTAGGAATGGGTTTCAACTTCTATGGTGCATCAGCGGCTTCACTCACCTCATTTTGCTATGATCAACTTTTGTATCTATATCCTTGGTTGCAACCATCTCCTCTCGAACATCATCCTCATCAACAAGCATGGGAGAACCAATGACACTCTTGCCACCACGAGTATTTACCTGCATTCTTATGATTCTGAATTATGTTGCTAAGTAGTGTACCCCTTTGACGCTGATTCAGTTGAGTCGACACCTGACCGACTTGTTGCTCAAGCTGTTTGATGGCAACAAAATGAGACTCAATTTTTTGATTAATGCTGGAGATTTTAGATTTGATTCCCTTCAGAGTCTCATTATGTGTCTCAGCTTTCTTCAGCAGATGGTCAAACATCTCCTCAACTCTTTAGCTACTCACACCTGTGTTACGGTTAGGTGTGATACATATGGAATTTTCTTCTAACCATCTCTGCAACCCTAGTCTGCATCTCTATCTTGGCCCTAATTTTGGTCATAATATCCCTACGGTTGCCCTTGAAAGGTCCATCTCGATTGAAGTTTCGACATTGATTTCCTTGACATTGGCGCCAATAGTCTTGATTAGACCGTTGGACATTGGTACGGAAACCCCCCGTCTGATAGTAATGAAACAAGTGTCCTCCTCATAGTAGGGATCATCATACATGGGTGCACGTGAAGGCTAATGAATAACTACATTAACTCGCTTCTTATTTGTTTCATCATCACCTCAATGCCGGTACGAATTCGAGCAAGCTCTTGCATAATCTCTTCATTGATCTTAGCTTGCTTTGAACCAATATTGACAGTACATGAACTTTTAGTAGATATTCTGTCTCTTTGCCACCATGCACGATTGGTCTTGACCACTCTCTCCATCCTCCCTGCAATCCTTTGAATGACTGATCTAAGAATATGTCCCCCATAATGGTATCAGCACAAGCCTGACTGTTCTTATCAAGGGCATGGTAGAAGACCTCCCCTTGGCCCAGTTTGGTTGATTAGATGAGAAAACATCAATCGAATCCTATTAATTAATCTCTTTCCTATTCATTACTACCTTGGTCCAGTCAGTAACACTAGGCGAGTTCTAATATTGATGACCACTAAAAAACATGTAAAATGAAGAGAATTAATTAATACATGTATGTACACTTTTCAAGAATTATGATTTATTCGATTTTACCTTGTTAGTTCTTCATGGTTCCAACAACCCTAGTTGTGGATTTAGCTACTCATGTTTTGTGTAGATGCAAGACTTATGAATTGTAATAAAATAATAGAACACTTACACAATTGAATTAAGATCAAACAAATCCAAGCTTCAAAGAGAATCACAATATTATAAGATCAAATCAAAGACAAGCGTTTCTCAAAACTCTCCATGTTTTCTTCTCAAGGTGTGTTTGGTACGGAGGAAAATGTTTTCCTGGAAAATGAGTTGATTCCTAACTCATTTTCTCATGTGTGTTGATGAGTGGAAAATATTTTTTATTGTTTGGTTAATAAATAAAAATAATTTTTAGAAAAGAAATTCTATTTTTAGCTAGAGAGTAGAAAAAATTTGTAGAAAAATAATTTCTGACATGGAAATATTTTCATAACTTGAAGTATTTTTTAAAAATAAGTATTTATATTCCTTTTCGGAGGGTGGGGTGGGCATGGGGGTGGTGGTGTGATTTAAAAATTGAATTTTTTTAAGAAAATAAATTTTTAATCTTTTTTGTATTGGGGGGGGCGGGTA
>JAPFFP010105922.1:0-19182 GCA_026153255.1 Solanum medicagineum
ACAGCCCAAAGTCATCAAAGATCCTATGCTGATGTGAGAAGAAGAGACCTTGAATTCAAAGTGGGTGATTGGGTCTATTTGAAAGTTTCTCCAATGAAAGGTGTGATCCGATTTGGTAAAAAGGGGTAGTTGAATCAAAGATATGTTGGCCCTTATGAGGTGATAAAGAAGGTTGGCAAGGTAGCTTATGAGTTAAAGTTTCCTAGTGAAATGAATTTGGTTCATCCGGTGTTCCATGTTTCTATGTTGAGAAAATATGTTTGTGACTCTAATGCTATTGTGCCTTTTTATGTTGTGGGGGGTTGTTGAGGATAACTTGACCTATGAGGAGACCCCAGTTCAGATTATGCATAGGAAAGTGAAGAGATTGAGGAACAAGGAGGTGACATCTGTTGAGGTACTTTGGAGGAACAAATAAGTCGAAAGTGCTACATTTGAGGCCGAAGCGAACATGCAAAAGCGTTATCCTTATCTTTTCAACTCCACTCAAGTCTAATGTACTAATTCTATGTCCCCAATGTGATTTCAAGTCTTATATTTCAGCCTCTATGTCATTCATATGCATTCATGTTCAAGTTGGCAAATTGTGATGATTTTACACTTATGATGAGATTTTGAAAATGGTGTTTTAAACATAATGTTGCATTCTTGTTGGGGCTTCCTTGTTTATGATCACTCTTGTCCTATACGACTCTTTTATATTTGGGGACGAATGTTCCCAAGTGGGAGATTTTGAAACTACCCTAGAATGTGCCTGAAAATGTGCCTCGGAATGCCCAGAAATTTAAATTGCATATATGTCAAAACCCGTGCACAATATCAAAAAGACGACTTCATATTCTTGTTCAGTGGGTCAAAATAGGGGGAGAAGGGTCTAACCCCAATTTAGGAGCAAATGATTAGCAATTTCATTTTTTTGTAATTCTTCTTATGTAGTGTAGTGAATTGATCCGTGATAGTACTGCGACGTGCAACTGTTATGTACATGTATTTATTTTGTCTCTGAGACAAGTCCACGTCATGGACTAGATGTGGACCTGTGTGTTTTGTTGCCAGTGATTTTTATCTCGGTCCAAGGCTTTTGGGTCTTAGGCCTAAGTGATTCCAAACGTGTTTTTACCTATACTTAGCCATATTTCACCCTAATATCATCCTAAACATTCTCTAATATCCTCTCAAACACTTAGCCATATTTTTCACTCCTAAATTCAAGGCTCAAAACCCTCATCTTGAATTAAGGATTTCCTTCAACTTTCAAGCCTCCATTTTCAATCTTCATCAAGACCTTTCTCAAAGCTAAAGTATGTAGGTTATAGCCATTGGGTCCTTCCACCCATGGTTCCCTAATCTCCTTTTTACTCAAATTACATGATTTGAAGTTGATTTTACAATTGGGTTTACTAGTACGAACTTGCTTATGAATTAAGTTAAAGCTATGTAAAGTTGTGACTGTTTTGCTGTGTTTTGAGCCATGAATCTTGAATCTATTGTAAGATTTGATGAGGGGTTTTGATGTATATTTCTTAAGCGTGTTGCAAGGTGTTGATTGATGGTTTTACAATGGATTTTCAAGCATGATTTCATCTTTATATTTCATGGTTTATACTAGCATTACACACCCTCTAAGTGTTTGATAAAATGTCCGGATGTGGTTTCTTGAGGAGTTGAAGGTCCAACGCATGAGATATGATATGATTGATCTTATGATGATGGAGGGAGCTTATGTACATGATATAATCTATATAAAGTGTTGCATTAGATCATGCTTGATCCGGGGGGACTAAGAGCCCGAATAACCTTGTCGAAGGGTTTGTATCTTGATAATTGATGTGGGGTTTGTACTCATAAACCATGTGAAGGTTTTGTACTTCACCACCATGGTGATAAGGTGAAAATATCATCAACCATGTTAGGGCTTTGAACCACACCACTAGTGTGATGGGGTGAGACCATCATCAACCAACCAAGGGGTTTGTACTTTGGGAATCTAGCTTGGTCTCTTCTACACATATGATATCCTATATGAGCATGAGTCACTTGAGCATGGTTTACTTGTGCATTGATCATACATACCATATTGTTATATTATGTTCATTACCTATTATTATGCATTTTGATAATGTTGTGCATCTCTTGTTGCATTGCATCTTATGTACTTAGCACATTCAAACGTACTAACGCATACTCTTGCCTACATGATATCACCATGTAGGAACCGGTGTCCAGGTTGCTCATCCTCCTCCTCCATGGGGCTAATACGGTACTACTCAAGCTAGTTGGTGAATCCTCCACTTCAGGGACCTTAGTCCATGTTGTTCTTATTATGTATTGAGACACTATTCTTATGCTCTACTTTGACTATGAGGGTGACCCCGATTTCTTTGTCTTGACCCTGCTCTTATCTATGTATTAGAGGTGTTTGTTGGACATGTTATGTATCTATGATATAAACTTTGACTCTTTGTCCATTGATTATGATGTTATGCAAGCTTTTCCCTTAACACCTTTGCCCCAATTCTTACTCTTTGTGTCTTGTATATTCTTTCGTGACCGATGATGTGTAATGATAAGTTAAGAGGCTTTTTTGGCGATCATTCGGGTTCCCCATTTGTCGTGTCATGTGTAGGCCCTAGGCATGGGTTGTGAATGAATTGAAGGTCCACGCATGCGCTATGATGTGAATGATGTTATGATGATGAAATGACCTTATGTATATGATGAATTCTATAAAGTGTTGCATTAGACCATGCCTGATTTGGGGAGGGGGGAGGACTAGGAGCCTGGGTAACCTAGCTGAGGGATTAGTATCTCAAACACCAGGGTAGTAGGTGAGATTGCCACTAACCTAGATGAGGAGTTTGTACCTCACACACTAGGGTGATAGGTGCAATTATCACTAACCTAGATGAGGGGTTTGTACCTCACACACCACAATGATCCGTGATATCATCACTAACATACCAAGGGGTTTCTACTTTGTAAATTTATCTTGGTCTCTTCTACACATATGATATCCTATATGAGCATGAGTTACTTGAGCATGTTTCACTTATGCATTGATCATACATGCCATATTTTTATATTATGCCTATATTGTTATGTATTTTGATTAGGATGCCTATAACTTGTTGCATTGCATCCTACATACTTAGTACATTCAGACGTACTAACTCATACTCTTGCTTACATGATATCACTATGTCGGAACCGGTGCCTAGGTTACTCATCCTCCTCCTCCATGTGGCTAGTTCGGTACTACTCAAGCTAGTTGGTGAGTCCTCCACTTCGGGGACCTTAGACTATTTTGTTCTTATAATGTATTGAGATACTCTTCTTTATGTTCTACCTTGACTATGAGAGTGAGCCTAGTTGCTTTATCTTGGCCCCCGCTCTTATCGAAGTATTAGAGGTGTTTGTTGGACATGTTATTTATCTATGATATGAGCTTTGACTCTTTGTCTCTTGGTTATGATGTTATGCAAGTTTTCTCCTTAGCCCCTTTGCCCCTATTCTTACTCTTTGTCCTTTATATGCCTCCGCGACCGATGATGTGTAATGATAAGTTAAGAGGTTTGTTTCAAGTTCCTTTGGGTTCCCAATTCGTCATGTCACATCTAGGCCTTAGGCTTGGGTCCTGAGATTGGGATCAACTCCTAATACTTATTCATCAATCTCTGAGGTGCCTACTACATTGACTTCCTCATTGCCCTCACTAAGAGCATCAATTTCCATCACGTCATTAGGAGCTACGTTTATGTCAAATCTAATTGGATCCTCTAGTCCATCGTAAAAAGAACTCAAGTTCGTGGAACTCGAGGATGCTATCCCCTTTAAATAGTCAATCTCGACTTTTATGGTTGACGTACCTTCATTACCACCATTTGTGTTCCCCACAACAGTCTCCCTCTCTTTCAAGATAGCCAACTCTTTCCCATAATCATCAAACATCACCTAAAGCATATTAATTCTTAGCTTATGTGCCTCCATTAACTTCCGTTGCTTAGCTGCAGCCTCATTATATGGGCTCAATACTTTGGATATGGCCACCTCAATCAACTTGAGCACGGATGACTCAACCTGAGCAACATGAACATTAGGCACTTTGGCTAACCGTCAAATGCTCTAAATAGTGGCCTTAGTGTTGGGCGGTTGGTCATCCTTAGCTCGAGGCTAAACCTATGCCTTACAAGAAGGAAGTGGAGTAGAAAAAGAAGGTAAAGAGAGAGAGGAGGAAGATATACCTTCCTTTGGTACTAGTTCTGTAGTGACGAAATCGAGGGCCTCAACATCAACTATCGGTGGTTTGTCAACTGGTTTATTCCTTGCTTGATCCTCTTCATCCCTTTGAAATTTAGCTTCAATTCTTCAGATATCAGTCGATGCTATTGGATAATCTCCACATCAGTCTTTTTGTTATATGACACTCCGACTTGCTTACACAAGGCTGTGATAAGGTTAGGGAACAAAAGTAAGGTCTTTACTTACTTTGCCCTAGTGAGGATCTCTGGGACAAAGATTCAATCTCCAATGTTCCATAATGCAATCAACTAATGTCATTTTGTAGTGTCAAAGTATTGATATAATTTGTTATGGTATTAGGTTGCTACTAATAAATCTGAACCAGAATCTCATTAGGATGTTCATCTCCTTCTTTTCATTAATTTCTCCCTCTTCTAACCATGAGGGAGTAGAATCCCAATCATAGGGGCTAACCATCCTTTGATGTAATAAAAAATCTTCAACTTCATCATTTCCTCATTGTCATTTTTGTACATGTATGTGTATCCTAGAGTTTCATTTATTTCTGTACTGCATGAGACTTGCACATCATGAACTTCCACTGCATCAAGAGGTTTGAGGACAATCTTCACCCTACTTTTACTCTTTAGAATAGCCTAGCCATAAGCCTCATAAAAATCTCTGAAAAGACTTGGAATGTATGGATCCTGAGGTGTACTGAATATTTGGAACGTTGTGGAACTTGAGAGTGTCCCATGCCTCGGGGTGCCGATCAATGACCCTAATAATTTATAGTTGTCACTTCTCCAGGGTTGTCCTAAGCCCTTCTATTTTATGTCTATTCAACTGCCTTGGGGATATTATTTCATAGATCTGCTGTGATGTTTTGAGGAGAAGATTATGAATGGCTTTAGACCTAGCCTCACTGCAATGACCTTTAGGACTTGTATATAAAATAGGTCCACTTTTTTGGGGTTTTAGACCCCTCCTGCTCGTCTTAGAAGTTGTCCAGGGGATGTGTCCATATTTCAGACTCATTTTGGGGCTACCTTGCAAAGAAACATTAGCCTTAGTGTGCTATTATTTCCAACTTCTAACAAATATGCATATGCTATCATAGAAAATGGGATTAAAAGTTAACAAATGGCAAATACTTGGTAAATTGTTGGAAAGATAGCAAAAGTGCAAAACCACAGAGAAAAGCAGTATCACCAACACACTTGGCGATCTGCCGAACACTCAGAGAGGCCACCTATCATTTCAACAACCAAGGTTCCTGATAAATCCAATAACATGGTAAAAATTAGTATCGCAAAATATTTTAATGCACCACCGAATTGCACAGGAGATCGCCTAAAGTTGTAGCACTCAAAGCCTCAAAACCCTGACAAGAAGGTGATCTAATGGATACTTCAGCAAATCGCCAAATTGAATCAGCAAAATGAAGAGTAACCGCCTAACGTTTCAGAAGAGAAAACCTTCTGATGATGTAGATGAAAGCAGTCAAGTGCATCATCGACGTATCGCCAGAGTGCTCGGTGATGGTCGGCCTTGAACACTGAATGACATTTCGTGGAACAAACTTTCACACATATGCACAAACTATATAAGCAATTTAGAAAGGATATAGTACATATTAGAACATATCATATCAGAACACATTCATTCTTTTTTGTTTTAAGAGACAATTCAATCTTTTTACCCATGTCTACAACTGATATATTTGGTATCAAATCTTTAATTTCTCGCATGTGTGGCTAAAAACCCCATGTTGGGAGTGTGCTATTGATATGGGTTTTTAATTTATCTATTGGGTCTTTGATATTTTGACTTATTTGAAGTTGATTTGAGTGAATTTATATCCATTCCTATGTTTAATATTTGATTTTAATGTTGCAAACTTGGGGTTTAGTTTAGATCTCTAATTGTTGCTTTAGCCGGAATGATTACGGTGTGGAATGGATGTAATGGTTGGAAACCTCTTGGGGTGTCAGTTGAAGTCCACAGTCATGGATTCAATGGCCAAGGTATTAGGGGTATTATTGAGACTTCTTAGGCCAAGCGTGTCCTCAGTGGTGCACGTATAATTTCGTAGTTGATTCATACGAAACACTCATGCATCATAGCTGAACATGGGTTACAAGCAATCTAACTTATTCATTCATTATCAACTCATTTAGTTAAATATTTAGACCAAGCTAGTAGATCGTTTCCCATATTTGCACATCCCTAACATCTTTGCTTACTTGCTAATTAAATTTTTAATTAGATATTTTGTAGTCCAATCCTTATTTTTGAATACCGCAACCCCCCAAATCCTATAGTTAATTAGTTCAACGAGTCATTCTACCTTGAATAATGATTCCCTATGGAATTCGACCTCCACCTCTCAGTTAGGTTATTATGCTAATGACGATTGTCCCTACTTCATTTGAGTAGCCGGGTTGAATGACATAAAAAATGGCATCATTACCAGGGAATAGATGTATTCACAATGGAAGTGTTTGTTGAGCTTTTTTCTTGTAGTTAGAGTTAATTTTACTATTTACTTATTGGTTTTACTGTTGGAAAATAGGCGCTAAAATGGAGGATGATGGGAGTGTCCACGAGGAGAATGTTGTAGATACGATTGATATACAAGGTGTTAACTGGGATCAAGTGGGAAGCACCGACGCTATCAGACTACTCCTATTGGCCTGAGATGTTAATTTTCACGTAATATGCACTATGTTGCAATTCCTCCGGCTAAAGGGATTATTCAGAGGACTTGGCTACAAAGATCCTCATGAACACCTAAGGAACTTTATTGATGTATGTCTCTCATTCAATTTCAAGGGAGTAAGTTAGGTAGCCATTTGACTAAGCTATTTCCTTTTTTCCACACCGGAGAAGCAGTGAGGTGGCTAGCTGAGCTATTGGTGATTCTATTACTTCATGGGAGGAGATACAAAATGCATTCCTTGAAAGAGTTTTCCCTCCCCCAAAGATGATAAAGTTGAGAAGAAGTATTGAGAACTTCAAGCAGCTGGAAGGTGAGCCATTGCATGAAACATGTCTCTGGTTTCGGAAACTATTACTCCAATATCCCAACCATGAAGTTCTGTACCATATGCTCTTGCAACCTTCTATGTGAGCCTCAATGAGGTGAACAAAGGAGTTGTTGCTCAGTCAGTGACAGGAGGTCTAATGACACAAACATTCACTGAAGCTTGTGAGCTCTTAGATGGCATGACAAAGATTAACCGAGCATGCTAGACAAGAGATAAAATGGTACCTTCAGGGCATAGAGGTCCACCTAAGGAGCAGCTCACTTGGGATCAAGAGAGGGATGAGAACATGGCTAAGATGTTGACCTAGCTTGATCTTTTGACTAAGCATGTCATGAGAGGAAATCATAAAAGTGTAACTGTTGTGGGAGCTGCTGGAGATATGATGTTTGATGGTGCACCATTTAAAGGTGGTTACAATGAGGAGGCACACTATATGGAAACAAAATGGAGGGTTCTCGACTGGCTTTTCCAAGGCCATTTGAGATCAAGGTTGGAACAACAACACTAGATGGCGAGATCATACGTGGGTTGACCAACCTCAAGCGGCGGTTGGAGGATCCGTGATGGAGATAGCTATGTTCCACCTCATGATAGGACTAAAGTTGATGATTCTGTGGTAAACGAAGAGAATCTTTGGACTGAAGATATGCTCACCTGAATCTTGAGTATGGTGGAAACCTCTGATAAAGTCCTAAAGGAGATGAAGTTTGACTTTTCTCAATTAAGTCAAACTGACATCACATTCAGTGCCTATTAAGAATTTGGAAACTCAACTTGGAAACATATAGCTCATCAAAATCAGTGCCAAAAAGAGATTTACCAAGTTACAAACAATCCGCAATGTTTAACCATAACCGCGCATAGTAGGAAAATAGTTAAAGGCATAAAATCATCAATTTTTATTAAAGAAGGCATGAATGAAGTTAGTGAAAAAGGTGCAGTTACTGTTGAAGTTGATAAGTATGAAGCCATAATGAAGATGGTGATGATCTTGCCAATCCTGAGAGCGATAAAAAAGAGAAGAGTGGGGATGAAGCTTTGTATGTTAAGAAATATTCCCCAAAAATTCTAGTCCAGCTATGAGGTTGAAAACAACTCAACTGAAGGTTGATCCTCCGTTTCCTCATAGAATGAAGAAGAAAGATGAGGATGCAAAGTTTCAAGAATTCCTTTCTATGTTCCACTCATTATCGATAAGTGTTTCACTAGTAGAAGCATTGATCGAAATGCCAGGTTATGCTAGATTCATGAAGGATTTGGTCACAAAGAAGAGAATTTTTGAGTGTGAGACAATCAAAGTTTCTCACAATTATAGTGCAATCTTGCCAAAAAAATTGCTAGTGAAGAAAGACCTACGTCCATTCACTATTTCATGCACTATTGGAGCCTCAAAGTTCAGTAAGGCACTACGTGACCTGGGAGCAAGTATAAACATCATGCCCCTAGCCATATTTGAGGAAAAAATTGGGATTAGAGACCCCTTCACCTACAACAATGCAACTACTATGGCTGGTTGGTCTATCAAACGACTAGTGGGGATTTTACATGTTGTGTTGGTGAAGGTGGAAAAATTCATTCTTCCTTCTAATTTTTTAATCTTAGAATGCATGGTGGATACTAACGATCCAATTATTGTAGGTCATTCCTAGCCATCGAGCGAGCTGTTGTGGATGTACAAAATGAAGGTCTTAAGTTCAAAGTGAATGATGAGGAAATAGTATTCAATATATGCAAAACTTTGAAGCTGGGAGATGATCCTAAAGTATTGTCAGTGATGAGCCAAGCGACGGTGACTCGATGAGAAGAGGAATTACATCATATCATAACATTAACTAAGGTGCTTCTTTGGAGGAAACCCAAGGTGATTATTTACTACTTTTACTTTTAAATAATGGGTGTTGATTTGTGCAGGGTTGAAAAAGTGAAAAATTGGAGTAGAGAGCTGAGAGGAAGATTAATGAAACCACTCAGCATGTCGTCGACTCGAAAAGGCAACCATCAGTTTGACTACCTTTCGAGTCACTTAGTGATCTTTTAACATGTTGTCAAATTTTTTAGACCAAATGGTAACTTAGAAAATCGCCGAAACTAATATGTGATGGTCAGTTTCACGTACTTCATGGCTGAATGAAAGGTATGTATGCTATTAAAGAGAATGGTCTTTAGCACACTTGGTGTAGCAATGAATGTGCTGTGCAATATGGTTCTGTATTGCTGAACATGCACGACTCACCGAACTACTTAAGACTTTTCTAATGCCTTGTCCTTTCACTTTCAACCTTCCCTCCTTTTCACTCATTTTGCATGCCGAACACTTTTTCAACTTTTTCTTGGAACATTTTCACAAAGAAGTTGAGGATATTCATCACCATAGCATCTCTGAAGATTTTCTTTTGTCTCACCATTGAGAGGTATGTTTTTGACCCTTGTTTTAGTTCTTTTAGAAGAATGCCATTGGTAATAAGATTGATCAGGGTTTGTGAATGTGTTAATCATTCTTTAGTGCTTGAAATCTTGTTGGAAGTTGAGGGGTAGATCTTTAGAGTGATTCTAAAACCCTATATTATATGTATGATTGATTTATTTTGGGTTTTGATTCCCTCTGTGTTTGTTGAAATTGGTTGTGCCTCTGATTTGAGCTAGGTTTATGAATGAGTGATTTATTACCTAATGGTAGAATGTTTATGGGCATTGTCTCAATTCCATAGTTGTCATTATGCTTAATGTTTTCACTTGAGATAGTGCCATAATAATGAAAATGTTTTATTGAAAATTCTTGCTTACTTGGATTGGTTTTTCTTATGGGCTAAGGGTGAAGTCTAAGTAACCCTTAAACACCTTTAATTAACGTGAACTTGCCCAATGTTCGATTGGGTGACATCATTCTTAAGGGTAAGGCGTCACTTGCTTGACATTGTCTTGATTTCATCCACATTGCTAAAGTATATTTTGATTCTCTAGCTATTGACTTTGAACATCATGCCATCATTGCTTTCTAACTCAATAGCCCATAGTGTATGATACATGTGACCTTGTAGGGACCTAACCACTCAGACTTGAGTTTTTTCAGGAAATAGCCTTAGCCTTGGATTGAACAATAGAACCAATTCTCCTAGCACGAACTAATGATGCTCAATGCTATGATCATGATACAACTTCATCCTTTGAGTTGGCTCAGCCTAGAAGTATCAGCATCATTCGAATCTATGTTTAGCTTCTTGAGTGCCCACATCACTTTGTGCTCAAGCTCTAGGGGTAAGTGGAAAGCTTTACCAAAAATAAGTTGGCAAGGATACATACCTATAAGAGTCTTGAATGAAGTTAAGTATGCCCACAATGCATCATCTAGCTTTCGCGACCAATTTGTTTGGTTTGCATTCACTATCTTAGAAAGAATTTGCTTAATCTCCATATTAGATACCCCAACTTGCCAACTCATCTATGGATAGTAAGGCATTGCCATGCCATTCTTCACCCCATACTTCTCCAACAGATCTTTGAACAACCTTATTACAAAAATGAGAACATCCATCGCTTATGATCGCCCGATGAGTGGCAAATTACAAGAAGATAGTTCTCTTGAGGAATATTGTGATACTCTTACCTTCATTGTTAGGAAGTGCAACAATTTCCACCCATTTCAAAATGTAGTTCACAACAACTAGGATGTACTTATTCCCGTATGAACTAACGAACGGTCCCATGAAGTATATTACACATACATCGAATAAATCAACAATCATAATGGGGTTAAGTGGGAGCTCATACTTTCGGGAAATTTCACCTTCTTGTTGGCACTTTTCACATGCTTTGGCATGGTCATGGGTATCTTGGTGAATAGTTGGTCCCATACTAGAAACACTACAAGTGTTTATGTGCTGTCCAAATACCACTATGTTTCCCGCGTACTAATGAAGAATGATAAGCTTCAAGAATGCTCATTATTCAACCTCAAGAACACAACAATTCCCATTGGCACAAATATGAAACAAATATGGTTTATCCTAGGAAACTTTCCTCACATCATACATGAAGTTACGACGCAAGTGGAAAGGCAAATCAGATGGCACAATATTACTGACAAAGTAATTCATAAAATTTGCAAACCATGGTATCAAATTGTGTGATGAAGCTAGTATTCTCTCATCAGGGAATGCTATGAGACCCTATGTTTGTCCTCTTCCATAATATACATAGTGTGGCATGTTATATAAGACATATATGATTTTGTATAGTACCTAAGGAGAATAAAGACTACAAATGAGTGGTAATATCAAGGACTTAAAGTTTTAACTCAAGGGAATCTTCTAAGCATGTATTCAAGATTAAAGAAATGGCCCTAGTGGTACCTTACCTTTTTCAGAAGTTTTAAATATATTAAGCTTTGGAGTCAAGAGGGTCGCAAGATAAAGGTCACCCAAAGTTACCATAAGCATCTTTAATTAGCCTTTCTTAAATTTGAGTCAACTGTCGCAGACCATATATCCCAAAATAAAAGGAGTTTAAGGGGCCATGACCTATCAAATTAAAGTTATTCAAGTATAATTTGCAACACATAAAATCGCACATCAATATAAGTTTGGAATAAAATATTATGACTATTTTATCATGATTGCTCGAGTAGAATACTGGGTCGTGAACCGGGTCGGGTCAAGACCACTTATAAGTTGGAAAATCTGATATTTTAAAGTTCCAAACATTCTATTTTCGTTTCAAAATAGATAAGGAACTGAAGATAGAGCCACTTATAAGTCGGTAAATCTAACATTTTAAAGCTCCAAACATTCTATTTTCGTCTCAAAACAGATAAGGAACTGAAGATAGTGCTCACAGAAGGTCCTTAAGCAATAAAGGTAAGGCTTTTTCATTATTTTTACTATTAAAATTCGGCCATTGTACCTACAAATGTGTGCATTACGATTTGCAATTATTTTTCCCTCCTATTAGCTATGTTTAGAGCTATTTTTGGAAGTTAAACATTGGGTTGTTCTTGTTGATTATACTTTATAGCTAGTCTTTTTAGATAATAATTTTGGGGCTGTTTTATAATGATTTTTATGAAGTATTACGGACATTTCATCGCTTTAACGCTATACAAAAAATTTATCAATTAATGCTCAATTATGGATTACTTATAGGTGTGTCTAAGATGTGTGTACATAGTGTTTGTGAAGCTTAGGATGTAAGGAATAACTTTCATGAATAAAATTTGGGCAATTGGAGTTTGTTTGAGAGGTATGTTAAGGCTAAAGCTTTGTCCCTGCTTTTAGCATGAAATTTGGGAAATTCCTAAAATGTGAAATGCGATATTTTACTATTAAGTTGCTAGAAACACCTTCTGTAAAAGACATTAGAATTGTAGCAGAATTTTGTTTAATAATGAAATTAGGTTGATATTTCATTCATTCACTTAAAATAGATATCCTATATCTATATGTCAATTTATTAATTTTTCTGACAACCAGTCCACGTGTTTGAGGTGTTACTATTTTTGGTGTGGCCACTAAAAATAAAGGTAGATTACGAGGGGATTGTAGTAGTAATAATCAGTCCTTCTTCCTCACTAAAACCTTATTTGAAGAACTTCAAAAAATAACACGTGGATTTCCAATAATCTCCAGTATAATGATCCTGTTTAAACTACTAAGGCGCTTTTTTTTATAGTACTTTATTTTACTAATTGGCATATATAACCAAGTGTAAGAATTATGTGAATCATCTTAGAATACTTTTTTATAGTTAAGGGTTCATTCTAAACATTGAGTGAAGTTACAAAACTTAATGTAACATCCTAGATCTTAAGCTAAAACTTGAGCCGTTTCTCATGTGTGTATAGGTTCTACTTGATGATTTCTAATGCTGTAGCATCAATTATTAGGTTTTCAAAGTGGATTACAAGTTGTTTGGGTCATAGGGCATCTCCTACATTGAGCCAAGACCAAAGGATTCATTTGGGATAAGTTTCGGTATGAGTGCATATATGGGTCAACTTCAAAAGAGCATATCTCTAAGTAAATAATGAATTAGGTAACCCACTACCTACAAAATTATAGGTCTTTGAATTAGATTTCCAGTGCATCCAGTTTCACCTCATTCTATGTTTCGAGTAAGAAGTTATGGCTATTTTACTGAAATCTATCTTAGTTGTCAAAAAGGTCAATGGTCAGTTTGACTGCCTAATGCATTCAGCATATTACCAAATAGGTCACTTAATCACTCTAAAAATTTTCTAAAACTGTCAAAAAGGGCGATATGAAGGTCCCATTCTGTGTATAACTGAATAGTTTGGCGATGGGACCTCCGAACCGCTGATTTTACCAACCGGACACTTCAAAACATCATTTTTTGGTATTTTGATGATATTTATACTTTTTCAAGATAGGGTTTCAACCCATTTTAATCTCATATACTCTTGTAAGCCATTGTAGCCCTAATCCTCTTCTAAACCCTCTCTCATATCGTTCCCTAAACCTCAAGACTTCAAGAAATTTTTTTTGGAACTCAAGAATACAAGTGAAGCCCCAAGTTTTCCTCAATAAGAAACTCCATATCTAAGGTATGTGGGTCTCTTCATCCAAGGGTTCTTCCACCCATAGATCCCCAAAACCTTTTTTTATGAAATCCTTCAAAATTAATGGTTGATTTCTTATGGGCATTTCTTATTACTCCAATAGGCATGATTTATGTTGAGAATCTTCATTTATTGGATGAAATTACATGAATTGATTTAAAGGGTTTCTAATATGAATTATTTTATGATATTCAAGGTTATGAATGTTATGATACCATGAAGTGTTGAAGAGTTCGTAATTTTACAATACTATGAATGTTTATGATGGGGTGTTTAGGATGATTTAAATTTATGTATTTTAGAATATTTTATATATTAATCTATTATGGGTTTTTGAATCACAATGTCGATTGCTAAAATTATGGATGTTTAGATGAATTTCATGATATCCAAACTAAGGGTTTTGCTAGAATGATGGTGGGTAGATTTGAATGGTTCCTAAATTATCTTATTTTATTTCATTTATGTTATATACTCTTTCATGACAAAATTTTAAGCTTCCATGCATGACCCACCATGTTTTGAATAAGTTTACATAAAGCTTCTTATGTTTTATTGCAAGAGATGCGAGTTATAAATATGATGAATGATGAGTTCTATCAAGTATATTTTGACAAGTATTTAATTTCTATGAAGGCTATGTTTTATTTTAAAGAACCCTCCATGTTGTTATGGTATATAAGATTATGCATGTCAAGAATATACCCATGTTCCTACGTCCAATGGGACTAGTCTATTTGAAGTAAGAAATGAATAAATGATTGAGATATGAGTCCTCCACCTAGTGTAGCTTGGAAGATGATGATAAGTCGATAGTAGAGGCATAGACAAGATTTAGGAGCTATCCTTATGATGATGATCTATGTTCAAAAGTCTTTTTGGATGGATTAGTAGAATACCTCTCCATTGTTTCACATGGCTTATGAGATTGGTTAGTAGAATACCTCCCCATACTAGATGATCCTATGGTTCAGGTATATCATCATTCTATGAGAGTCACACTTAGGACCTTTGAGATATATATAGATACTCTCTATAGCTAGGGTAAAAGACTGTTAGTAGAACCCTATCATCCCATAACTATGTGCCGCCGTAGGAAATAAGGGTCACCCCTAGTAGAAATTGACTTCTAGACCAATCGTTATTAGGGGTTTCTTAATAGTTTCTTTAGTGGATCCACTTAGGCATCTTAGGAGGTCACCTTCGCAAGTGACTTCCCCCTTCTTCTAGTGTAACAAAAACATCGACACTCCATGGTTTGGTTCATATGGTTTATACCAGTTAAAGGTTGCTTTCACACATGTTCAAGTTCCCCATATGGTCACAAGTTGTCCTTTTATGATGATTATAGTGGTTCTTTGTTTGATGTAAAAGCAAGATTTTTCCAAAAGATATGGCTATTTTACTTATGCATGATAATCTGTAAAAGCAAAACTTTCCCAAAAGATATGGCTATTTTACTTGTTTGGGTTACCCTCGGGTTTCTTATTCGCCATGTCATGTCGAGGCTCTAGACTTGGGTTGTGACACTTAAGTTACCATACTTATTCAAAAAATATATAAGATGCCATGAATCATATGTATATGCTACTAAAGTGATTATGATGCTATGAGAATAAGTGTACCAATGATCCAAGATTTGCAAAATTCTTGCTATGGCCTACAATGTGCATTCAATATTTGTATGATACATGGTGTGTTATGCATGGACTTTGAGGTATAATCGAACGTATGGGGCCTATTTTGCCAAAATGATTTTTGTATATGTATATGTGTGTGTGTGTATGTGTGTATACATGTATATAATATGTATGTATATTATACAAATGGCCATAAGTCGACAAATATGATATCAGTTAGCTACAAGAAAGGACAACCACCATTGCTAGTGAAATGACCCCAAAAAGTGCTCGAAAATGTGTCTCGGAAATGCCCATAATTTTAAATTCCATATATCTGAAAATTGGTTTGTTATTTCAAAATTTTGACTTCATATTCTTGTTTAGGGGGTCAAAATTAGGGGAAAAAGGGTCTAACCCCAATTTTAGAGCAACCGTATCAAAATTCAAAAATCCCATTGTGCAATTTCTGGTGAGGTTTCCACGTTTTTTTGAACTTTTTTTTAATTGTGGTCCAAGACTTCTAATTCATGGGCCTAAGTGTTGCCAAACGTGTTTTTACCTATACGTAGCCATATTTTACCCTCATATTACCCAAAAAAAAATTCCTAATACTCACTCAAGACTTAGTCATATTTTCACTCCAAAATTCAAGTCCCAAACCCTCATCCCAAGCTAAGGTTCTCCTTCAAGTCTCCATCTCCAATCTTCACCAAGTTCATCTCTAAGCTAAGGTATGTGGGTTTCTTTCGTGAGTTCATTTCACCCATGGAACCCAAGCCTCCTTTTACTCAAATTGCATGATTTAAAGTTGATTTACTAATGGGTCTTGATTATTATGAAAATCACTGCACACTATGTTAAAGCAATATGAAATTGTGTCTGTTTTGCTATGTTTTGAGCTAAAACTCTTTGATCTTTTGTAAGATTTAAGAAGGGGTTTTGATGAATATTGCTTGAGGGTGTTGCAAGGTATTCATTAATGATTTTACAATGGATTTTCTTGTATGCTTTTATCTCTATATTTCACGGTTTTATACTAACATTACACACGCTTAAGTGTTTGACAAAATGTTCGGATGTGGTTTCTTGAAGAGTTGAAGGTCCAAAGCATGATATAGTGATGAAATGAGCCTATGTATATGATATACTCTATATAAAGTATTGCATCAGACCATGCCCAATCCGGGGAGGGACTAAGAACCCGGATAACCTATATAGGGGTTTGTACTCATCAACCTAGGGAAGGGTTTGTACTTCTCCACCTAAGTGATGGGTTATCACCAACCTAGCGAAGAGTTTGTACTTCTCCATCCAGTGATGGGGTGGCATCATCACTAACATAGATGTGGGTTTGTACTCATCAACCTATGGAAGGGTTTGTACTTCTCCACCTAGGTGTTGGGGTGGCATTATCACCAACCTAGGGAAGGGTTTCTACTTCTCCACTGGGTGATGAGATGACATCATCATCAACCTACTGAGGGGTTAGTACTGCACCACCTAAGTCATGGGGCGGCATCATCACTACCCTACCAAGGGATTTGTACTTTGGAATTCTAGCTTGGTCTCTTCTCCACATATGATATCCTATATGAGGATGAGTTACTTAAGCATGTTTTACTTATGCATTGATCATACATGCCATATTGTTATATAATGCCTATTGCCTATTGTTATTCATTTTGATTATGATGCCTAATTAATGTTGCATTGCATCCTACATACTTAGTACATTCAAATATGCTAACGCATACTCTATGCCTACATGATGTCACAATGTATGAACCGGTGCCCAAGATGATCATCCTCCTCCACATGGCTTGTTCGATACAACTCAAGCTAATTGGTGAGTCTTCCACTTCGGGCCCGATGTACCGAGGAGCAACCTAATAATGCTGAGCTCGGGATGCTCTCACTATGCTTTCCCAAGTTGTGGCAGAAGGAATTGTTCTATTTCCAAACTTCACCTAAGTTGCTTCTCCCCGAAATGCGTTGAGGCGCTACTAATTCAATCAAAGAGCCCAAGCCCCTCATCCTACTACCCCAGGAGCTAGGGTAAGAGACTTTATGAGGATGAATCCTCTGATATTCTACGGATCGAAGGTGGATGAAGATCCACAACAGTTCACCAATGAGGTCTACAAGATCTTGAATATCATGAGTGTTGGGCCAAATAAAAAGGCGGAGTTGGCAGCATACCAACTCAAAGCGGTAGCGCAAATATGGTATGATTAATGGAAGGGTAAGAAGGCAATCAGTAATGTGGTGCTTTAGGAAGAGTTCAAATTGGCTTTCTTTAATTAGTTTTTCCCTCTTGAGCTTAGGAAAGCTAAGTTGATAGAGTTCATGAACTTGAAACAAGGTTCTATGAGTGTGAGGGAGTATTCCCTCAAGTTTAATTGACTTTCAAACTATGCTCCTCATTTGGTGGCCGATCGTAGATCTAGGATGAACAAGTTTGTGATAGGGATCTCCGACTTTGTAAGAGAAGAATGTCGGTCCGCCATACTAACTAGAGACATGGATTTGTCTCGGTTCATGACCTATGCTGAGAAAATGGAGGAGGAGAAATTGAGAAAGAGTAGGGGGCATGAGGCCAGAGGGCCCGTCTTGGGGGTAAGTTCCAAAGGGGTGGCCGATTCCCTCAAGGCCGAGGGTCTCATCATGTTATAAATAGGGGGTTTTCCAATGACCTCCTTAGGACTGAAGGTGTTGGTGTTGTGGCTCCCATAGATGTATTTCCTACATGTGGGAAGAGTCATAGGGGCCCATGTTTGAAGGTTTAATGCATGCTTTGATTATGAGGAGCTTGATCACAAAAGGTTGGATTGTCCAAGAAACCATCGTAAGGGCTGGGGTACAAATACAATTCCATTGGGTACAGATGGTCCTCAAGTAGTGCCCCAAGACATAATCGATTTTATTCTCTATATGGGAGGCAAAGGGTTTATGAGGTCCTTGACGTTGTTACCGGTATGTTAAAAAGCTTTGACGTTGATGCCTATGCTTTGATTGATTCGAGTGCTACTCTCTCCTTTGTTACCCCTTTTGTTGCTAAGAAGTTCCATGTTGAGTCTGAGTTTTTGCATGAGTCATATGAAGTGTCAACTCCTATTGGTGCATCTGTTGTTGCTAGGAATGTTTATAGAAGTTGTCCTATTTGCATTTTGCATAAGATGTTGCCTTGTATTCTTGTTGAATTAGACATGGTAGATTTTGATGTCATTCTTGGGATGGACTGGTTGCATGGCTACAATGCTTCTATTGATTGTAGAACCCGTAGTGTCAAGTTTCAATTTCCAAATGAGCCCATCCTTGAGTGGCAAAGTCAAGATGTAGTGGTCAAGGGTAGATTCATTTCATGCATTAAAGACCATAAGTTGATCTCTAAGGGTTGTGTTTACCATCTTGTGAGGGTTAAAGATGTAGAGTCCAAAGTTCCTTGCATTGAGTCGGTTCTAGTTGTAAATGAGCTTATTGGTGTCTTCCCAAATGACCTTCTCGGTGTCCCTCCCGAAAGGGAGATAGATTTTGGTATAGACTTCCTCCCTGATACTCAACCTATCTCCATTCCCCCTTACCGTATGGTCTCGGCGGAGTTGAAAGAGTCGAAGGAGCAATTAAAAGATTTGTTGGAGAAGGGATTTATTAGACCTAGTCAATCCCCTTGGGGTGTCCCGGTGTTGTTTGTGAAAAAGAA
>JAPFFP010105933.1:0-42430 GCA_026153255.1 Solanum medicagineum
CTTTATTTAGAGGCTTTGTAGACTATGTAAAGCAAAGTGTAGTCATGTCTCGTACTTTAGACACCGTGGCCCCAATGACCTTGTCATATGCATTTCCTTTTGGCTTGTCGTCATTGCTTATCTTCTTAAAGGCATGTCAAATATAGAAATCCCTCATAATATGTATAGGAAGCGCATAGGTACAGGTTGGTTCTCCCGGGCCTTACCGGCAACGGGTGCCAGACCGCCCTAACGGGACTTGGGGCATGACAGATGCGCCTCAATTGTGGACCATTATCAGATTTCCTTCACGATATGTCCACATTGGGGACCAGACGCGGACTTGTGTATTTTGTACCCAGTGATTTTATCTCGGTCCAAGATTTTTAGGTCTTGGGCCTATGTCTTCTCATGCGTGAAAATACCTATACTTAGCCATATTTTCCTTCATATCATACAAGGCATTCCCCAATACACTCTCAAACACTTATACTAATATTTCTCACAAAATTCTAGTGTCCAAATCTCTTCCAGATCTTAAGGAATTCATCCAAGCTTCAAGTCTCCATTTCCAATCTTCACCAAGAAATTCTCCAAAGCTAAGATATGTGTGCTTCAACCATTGCATTCTTTCACCCGTGGTGCTCAATCTTCCTTTTTACCTAAATTTCATGATTATAAGTTGATTTACTTATGGGTATTTCTTATTATGAAGTTGACTATAAACTATATTGGGGTTTCATAAACTTGTG
This sequence comes from Solanum medicagineum, assembly GCA_026153255.1. Classification (NCBI taxonomy): domain Eukaryota; kingdom Viridiplantae; phylum Streptophyta; class Magnoliopsida; order Solanales; family Solanaceae; genus Solanum; species Solanum medicagineum. The sequence continues at coordinate 732 of JAPFFP010105933.1, forward strand.
ACTGTTTGAACATGTTTTGAGCGATGAATCTATTGTCTATTGTTTGATTTGATGAAGGTTTTTGATGTATATTGCATGAGGGTATTACTAATTGTTAGTGGGTTGTTTTACATTGGATTTTCTTGCATGATTTCACTGTTGAATTGCATGATCTTAACTAGCCTTACACACCCACCAAGTGTTTGATAAAATGTCCGATTTTGGATTCTTGAACTATTGAGGATCCATTGCATGACCAATGACTTGAGTGACTCTATGATAATGAAATCAAGGTATTTATATGATGAGTTCATGAAAAGTATCGATTGTGATGAAAGTTGACCAATTGCCTAGTTCGGAGGGTAGTAGGCCCGAACTACCATGTTGAGGGGTATATACCTTAATCACCTAGCTTGGGGGGTGGTAGACCTGTGCTACCATATTAAGAGGTATATATCCAATTAACCTAGCTCAGGGGGATGTAGGTCTGTGCTACCAAATTCGGGGGGTATATACCTCAATTGCGTAGCTTGGGGGGTGGTAGGCCCCTCCTACTATATTTTGGGGTATATACCTCAATAGCCTCACCAAGGAGGGAGTAGGCCTTGGTTATGTAATGATGGTCACCTTCTTCACATGTCATATGTTCTATATAAGCATGTTTTACTTCAAGTATCATTCATTCAAGTCATATTGCTAATATGCTATCCCTTGCTTACGATATTGCAGTTTGCCATGTGCCTATCTTTTGTTGCATTGCATCCTACATACTTAGTAGATTCAAATGTACTAATGCATATTATATGCCTATATGATATTACCATGTAGGGACCAGAGCATCTATAGGTCATCCTCCTCCTCGTGGCTAGTACTTCTACCCAAAGCTAGTTGGTGAGTCCTCAATTCCGGGGACAATGACTTTGATCTTATGATATGTATTGAGACTCTGTTTCCTTTATTGTATACTTATGACTATGAGGGTGAGCCCAGTTGCTTGTATTGGCCCCCACTCTTATTTATACAGTAGAGGTGTTGTTGGACAAATTATGCAATTATGGTATGAACCTTGACTCTCTTGGTTTAGTGGTGTCTTATGTTATGAAAAGCTTCCTCTTAGCCCTTTTCCCCCTTATTTCTACTCTTATTAATGTTTTTTAATGCTTTCGCAACCAAGGATGTGTAATGATATGTAAAGAGGTTTGTTTGGGGTCCCCTCGGGTTCCTCATTTTTCGTGTCACGTCTAGGCCCTTGGCTTGGGTCGTGACACTTGAACATGACAGTTGATCTTAATCATACATGAACCCTTGCTTTAACATGAATGGCTCACAAGAGGTAAAAATCTTGAAATAGGGCTCACTTGATACTTGTAAAATCATAGATACTTTTCATGAATTCAATATATGGTTGAAAGCCCTTAATCATCATGAAGTGACTTGACTTGTAAATCATATAATAGATCATCAATAAGTTGAGAATTCTTGTCACGTCATTTTATCAAACACATGGTCGGTTCATGATACTTGTTCACAATCGTGTAATTCAAGAGTAAAACAAAATGAGTAAACTCAATACAGATCAACCCACCAATATGGTAGTAAAACCCTCATTTTGGGAGTCTTGAAATCTATCACAAAAGATCATAATAGCTCATAGTTTCATAACTCAAATCATGCATAGTATCAATAGACAAAACCAATTCATGGAATAAACTTGAAATAGCTATTCATGCATAATCAATCAATTATTAATAAAATGCCAACACAATTTATATTCATATTTCATAATAAAAGGTACCTATAGGCAATACCACTTGAAACCATGCAATTTCCATCAAAAGAGAAGTTGGGCTCTAATGGTTAAAGGACCCATGGATGAAGCTCCATATACCTTAAACCGTGAATTCCTTGAAATGAAATTGAAGTGGACTTAGATCTTGAATGAGTCCTTGTGTTCAATTTGAGTTTGAAATCCTTCGATTTGAATGAGAGAATTGATCGAGTCTTGGAGAGGTTTTAGTGACGGTTAGAATTGAAAAATGGCTAAGTATGGGAGATTTCACGTATAAATGGGCATGGGGCTATGACCCCAATGCCCTTCGGTGAAATAAAATAACTAAGAAAAATATTACACCGGTACGTGCCCAGGCATGAGACGGACCAGACATGGAGTCCTAATTACCCTAGTCCGTGCCCAAGCGCGCCCCGGCCTAGGCGCAGACAGACATTGGATAAGGAAAAATAGCAAAAATTATTTTTTGCTATGGGTCTTCTAAAATCTGGGTTATACCTATTTCACACTCAGTTTTGCCCCCTGATCGAATATGAAGTTGAATTTTTGAAATCACATAGAGATTTTGTGATGTATGAAAATTACGATTATGGGCATTCTGAAGCACATATGGGTGTTTCACCTAGTGGACATGGAAGATGGTCAACTCAAGTTTAGATTGAATGATGAAGAAGTGGTCTTCCATATTTGTCAGTCCATGAAGCATCTAGATGAGCTTAAGAATGAAGTATAGGCAATTAGCGAAGTCTGAACAACCAATTTGCCTAAGTCATGCCACAACAATAAATGAGGCACTACTTGGGACGCAACCCAAGGTTCTTCATGTAATACCATAGTTATAGGTTTACTTTTCCATGTTGGGATTCATAGGTAGTTATTTTGTTTTGTTTTTGATTGTAATTTTTAGATATTGGGCTGGTTTCATATAGGGTAATAGTGTATTGTATGAAGAGTATGCAGGTACAAGACTAAGCCAGCCAATTTGGCTGAGAAGAGTATCAAGTTGAGTCTCTATGACTGGGTTTACGAGTCGTAAAACACTTTATGACTTGTACCCATCTCGTAGAGATTTCCAGTAAGCTTGAAAAATATGTACTTCAGTCCATGAGCCAACATTAAGATTTATAGAACAAACTACGAGTCGTGAATATGGCTCATGGACCCTAGGTAAGATTTTTGAAAATTTGCTAAGTATTGGGGTCTTTAAGACCAACACTACGAGCTATAAAATACTTTACGACTCGTAGACTATTCAGTAAAACCCACTCTTGTAAACTAGGTTAGGATGTTCTACAAAACCATGATTTACAATCCATAAAATACTCTATGGCCCATAATCAGGGATTTGTAAACCCAGGCCCAGTATAAGTAGAGGGATCAAGTTATTTTTTTGAGCACACAGTTCACCAAAGTTTACCAATACACCCATCATACTGCCCCCCCTCGTGCTTTTTCGATCACTCCAGCTACCACTGACCAAGTCTCCCTAGGCCTTTTGCTTCTACTCACCTACTTCATCTTGTTCAATTTAATCTCAATTCTTAGTGCATTTTCGGTTTAATTAAAACCCCTAATTTATCTTGGTTGGTATGATTAGTTTGGGAAATTGTGTAGGGTATAGTGTATAACCACACAATCTATGCTTGATTGAATTTGTGCCTAAGTGTTAATAAGGTTACCTATGTTCGATTGTTGACTAAGTTCAGAATTATGTACTTTGGCTTTTTGTTAATTTCTTCATTAATTTTTGCACTACTGAACCCATCACCTTGTTTTGGTGGAATGACTGTGTTTCGTGAATTGGTGGGTGAGGATATAGGTGCATGATTTTGGCTGAAAACAACCATAGGTGATCAGAATAATAGGATAATTCATGCTTAATTATTTTTGATGGAGTGTGATTGTCTAAAGCATGTTGGGAGTAATGGTTGTAGTGAGCTAATCATGTGGGCGTGCGTGTTCTTGCTTCGAGGTTGATAAATTATTTATTGAAGAAGTCATTCAGGGTCCGTGTGATGGAGTTAGAAATTCAATTGACTAAGTTTTTGGTTCACGACTTGCTTTTAAGGCCCTTGGAGCAATCCATGAGTCTTAATTGCCACTCATGCAAGATTCAAGAAACTTGATGCTTCTGAGTATCCATTAGACGAGATCTTCTAAGAGTTGAAGATCGCTTTATGACTCGTAGAAAGGCCTCGTAGATCCCTGCCTGAAATTGATTACTTACTGGAATTTTCTATGACTCAGTCTATGACTTATAAACCATTTTATAAGTCATATATGGTATCATAGATTTTTCCAGCAACTTAAATTGCTTGAAGCACGAGTTCATGAAAGACTTTTATGGCGCGTAGTTTGTGCTACGACCCATAAAGGTCCTTTCGTGAAACCTTTCTGCAACTGCAATGAGCTAATTTTTGCCTAATTCTAATTTGTAGGGGCAAACCATGGTGTGTTAATGTCTATGTTTTAGATACTATGGCCCTAAAAGCAAAACGCACAGAAACGTGGCTTTGAGGAGGAGGCTCAGGGATGAGCCTTCGAATGATGATCAAACCACTCAACTTAGTGGTTCACTAGAGTCCTGGATGTCCAACTGGACCCAGAGGCTCTTTTACCATGGACCAGAGTCACAGCCAGAGTTGGGCATACTCAAGCTCTTGTTGATCGTTCTACCATGTTTGGGGAGGGAGACAACAACAGGAGCAGGCTATCATAGATGACTCTATTCAGAGAGGAGTCCAGCTCTAAGGATAGAGTAGATACAGAGTCTTCCATCTTATGATTATCATTATCAGCACTAGACGCTTTCACTAACCTATGGTGCATTGAGGGCATGGAGGAGATCTACAGAGAGGGCATACAACCGAAAGATAGGGACAAGCCAATCCGCTCCATCTAAGTGGAGCCCAGGTTTATATCAGACAGATTTGGATGTGTCCCTGGTCTCTAGAATACAATGATTCGATATGGGCTCAACTGGCTTACACATGCCATTGGACGATACTCTCCGACCATGGTGAGAGAGCTTATGCCTCTTATACAGACACAGTCTGGCTTTCTCTTATCAAGGGGACGAAAGCCCTTGCTCAGCCTAGACTGACAGAGATGCGAGTGAGGGGCCGGCGGGTAGATATATCCGACGATCCTATCATCAAGGCTTCTCTCAGTTTCTACGCCGAATTTGGGTGGGTTATTCTTTGTTCAATCATTCAATCGACACTCCCAGACAATACTTTGATGCAAGAGTGTGCAGTTTTGGATGCCAACAACTTAGCTGGCCATGATATTTATGGAGCTGGCCTCATCACTGAGACAATACATAAGGACGCACTGAAAAGGTCCACCTCCATCCCATTCCCGTGCTTGATCTACAAGCTTTATTTGGAGTCCAGGGTAGAGATTTCACACCAGTTGGACTGGATGATTGAGGTCCAGCATACTTTGGAGCCTAGCCTGATCAAGGCTGAAGATAATCCAGTGGCACTCCGGCGAGCACAACCTCCACCACTGCTAGAGATATTTGCCCTAGCGCCACCATTTAAGGGTTCTGAGACTGACAAAACTACTACAGTTGTTGCTACTACAGAGTGGCCCTCGCAGCCCAAGGCAATCGATGAAAAGGGGCCCACTATTGTTGTTCCTGCACCGGAGGCTATTACTTCACAGCCTCCTACCACGGGCATGATCTACGTGTCTGCCACTTCTATACAGGCCATGTCACAAAGGTTATCACATACTGAGTCCTAGTTGACTCAACTTATTTAACATATCAGGCCATACGTTCGCCAGGTCACTGTAGACTTGGAGGGTCAGAGTCAGGCATTTACGGTCGCTGCTATTTAGGATTGTATTTCTACCGTGGATAACCATATTGATGCCTTTCAAGAGAGGATACATAAGAGATTGGTCAAGTACCGACCTTCAAACTTGTTAGCCATACAAAAGGAGATCCGACAACTCTATGCTGACATGATAACATCACTTGTGGCACTGGTCACACTTCTAAAGACATTATCTCTAGTGCTAATATTTGACTTATTTGCTCCAGAGGAGCCTACATGGTCTTCCCTCAGAAAGAGACCTTGCACGAATGATGAGCCAAATGAGAGACATGTATGTGGAGGAGCAGCTCAAGCTTGCGTTGAGGGAATCGAGGCGTGATGTGGAGATGATACGAGCTTAAAAGATGGAGTAAGTGAGGGCTTCTGGTCCCTACGAACAGAGCACCACTGGTGAGCGGACCACTCCCTAGGAGGAGGGTGGCCAGACTAAGCCATAGGTTGGAGTTTAGGCACCCAGGTATGTTTTTTGACCCCTTATGTTTTATTTTATTTTTATTTTGTGCATTGGGGATAATACACATATTTTTCGATGGGGTGTGGGTAGTTATGAGCCTCAGTGAAGTTAGAGTAGCTTGGGTCCATAACTTTACCAATTTTGGATCCTAGGGTTTTCTTCCATTTGTTCTTTTTCCCTATGGATACTTAATTTCCATTAAACCGACACATTTAGGATGTTAAAATAATTATTTGTAGTTTATAGTACAAATACTTGTGTCATATAGCATGTTTTTATGTTTTATTTTAAAAAATTGATACCCAAAAAAATTTTGATTAGTAGTTAGATAGAAACCATGCATATGTAGATGTTTGACGATGTATGTTCTATAAGTGATGGTGCATTGAGACAAAAAGCATGATCTGAGAGTCTTTTGTTGATAATGTATGCAATGCCATGTGAGTGTGAGCTTTATTTGATAAAGTCATATATTATGTGCTAATTTAGAACTTGCCCTGTTACTCTAAGTTGGATTATAGATTAATTGGACTAGAAAAGGATCTTAGGCCATTGTTCTTAAAAAGTCCACTTTAAGCCTAAAAATAACCAACCAAATTGATGTTATATCCCTTGTTCCAAATATTTGAGCGTAATATGTACCTATTCATTGAAAACACATAATTAACCTAGCCTTGTCTACTAAAAAATCATGAAATTGGTACTGGTCCTTCCTTGAATATTATGCACCTTGACTGAGGTAAAAAGCCTAAGTTAAGGGTGGCTACCAAAAGTAGCCCTGGTTCATAAGATGGATAGTGTGCACCTAGACACGTGCTAAAGCCTAAGTTAAGGGTGGCTGGTGTAAGGGTAAAAGCACAAAAATAAGGGGGTGAGTTAGGAGTGAGGCGAAAAAGAAGGAAAACTATGTGCTAGGTGCAACAAAAATAAAAGATACCTTAGATTAAGCTAAAAAAAAAAGCAAAATGAAGCATGAAAACAAGGCAAAAAGCTAAAAAATGAAAAGAAAGCACCCAGAAAAGCTTGAAGTAGGAAAAAGGGAGAATAAGGTGAAAATAACTGAGTTGGTGGGGCAAATGTGTAGAAAATCATAGTTTCAAGGAGGAATTTTAGTCATTATTTTCCTAAACTATCATGCCAAAGCCCCCTGAACTTATGTTACAAGCCTATAAAGTCCTAAAGTGATCCTAGTCCAGTTAGTTGAAGGCCTAAGTCATGAGTATAGAGGAAAGCCTATGGTATTATTATTCATTATGTATGAATATCCTTTGTGAGAATAAGTGTTTTTGTACAGTCCCAAGGTTAAACATGAAATCATCATTGAGTGTCATATATGGGAGTTCTTTCTGGGAGCGCGTATGCATTGCATTGTTATCATTTGACTTGTTCAATGATTGTCAACTGTTGATAATCCCTTGCTTGTCATAGTTGTGTTGTCACATGCTCCAGTTTGCCTTGGTTTGCTAAATAACTATCTGATCCTATTTTGAAAAGTTGGTGTGGGTATCTGAGTCTGAGATGTATATGATGTATGCCATTGAGTGGAGATCTATGTGTTACTATATTGTCTATATTGATTGAGTCCATCGCTTGAGGACAAACAATAATTTTAGGTTGAGGGTGTGGATATGCTGCCAAAATACAACACTTTTGATACTTAAAACTTAGGATTTTATTGTTCTAAATGCGATATTTGTGGGATTTATGTGTTTTTCTGTTTAGAGTTACAGGATTATAGGTTGGCCATGATTTAAATAAAAAATTACAGAAGTTACTGGTTTTTGTTGTTGTATGAGACCACCTACCGGTCGTAGAGCATTTTACGATTTGTAGAGAGGTTTCGTAAGGATTTCTAGTGATGGACTATTTGCTGAAGTTTTAGTTTACGAACATGCAGACAAGTCGTGGAGCAGTTTATGAGTCGTAGAGTACCTTTCCTGCCTTGAGGATCAGAGAAGTGGACTTGCAGGAAATTCATTACATGAAACCCCCTTTTAAGGGTCATAACCCACTTAATGAGTCATAAAAGGATGTCGTAGGAGTGAAGTCCAAAATTCCAATAGCTGAGTACGAGACCCCGATTACGAGCTGTAGAAGACAATATGGGTCGTAAAGTACTTTCATTGAGTTTGCCTACTAGTTTTCCTAATTTGTTTAGAACTTGTTTTTAAGTATTATAAATAGGTCTTTTAGGTTATTTTTCAAAAGTTCTCATCAGTTCTCATTGGTTTTCATTAGTTTTAGGTTTTGTACTCAGAGAACTCAATACTTTGAGAGAGAGAATTGTGAGAGAGTCTTTGAGAACACTTGTGGTGCAATCTGATCTTCAAACTTGTGATTCCCATTAACTTTGGGTTTGCTTGATCTTAATTCAATTTTGTAAGTGTTTAATTAGGTCTCTCAATTCATAATCTCTTCATCTAAACATAGTATGAGTAGCTAAATTCACAACTAGAGTTGTACTAACAAAGTAAAATCGGATAATTCACAATTCTAGGGAGGTGTATATGCATGTATTAGCTCTTTTCATTTTGCATATTTTCTAGTGGTGGCAACATTAGGACTCACCTATTGTTATTGACTGGACCAACGTAGTAATGAATAGGAAAAGTGATTAATTAACAGGATTCGATTTAAGTGTTCTCATCTAATCAACAAAATTGGGCCAAGGGGAGGTTGTACAGGGACTAATAGGTAATGGTTAGTAAAGAACACTGTCGAGATGGGCCAACTTACATAGTGAATTCGCCTTTTACCTTTGACCAAAGGGCTTGGTGAACTTAAATTACCATCCTGCACACTATTCACTAGAAAAGAATTATGTTATTTGGTGATACTGAGTTGGGGAGTCATAGGGAACACAATACCCCTGTTTCTCTATATTATTGATTTTTCTCTCGTAGTTGTTAGTTTAGTTTATTTTCTCATTGATTATTACAAACTCCCCTTTGGGGAATTGAGTAGGTTAGTTGCTCGGATTGCATATTGGTGAATTCTCGTGAGTCTATGTATTCCTTGTGGGATTGACCCTAACCTTTGTTAGGTTCTTTATCTTGACAGCGGCCGCTTTATCCTCTAAAAGGAGGTGTAACTTGGGTGATATCATTGTCCTTTTTGCAATTTTATCCCTATTCCTAGCACTACTCATGTATATAAGCATGTATTTGAAACAAAATCGCACATTGAGGACAATATTTCTTTGAATTCTAAGCCTAAAATAAGTCTGAAATATGGACTCATTAGTCTATCAAAGTGTTATGGGGAAACCAACAAGTTGAGAGTACTACATGGGACGTTTATGGATATGATGTAATGATATCCTTACCTCTTTCCTTTTTTTTCAAACCTAAGCTACCTAATATTATCTATTCTTCCAAATTCTCACGAATACAATGTTCTTGTCACGTTGCATGCTTGCATGATCATGAAACTATTTTTGAATTCTATTTGATGAATAAGTTTGATGATATTATGAAAATGATAATCAAGTTGCAGTTTCTGTATGTTTTATGATAATCATGATGTTTTTAGTCTATTCAAGTGTATGTCTATCTCACTCGTGGCCAAACAATCCCAAGGGGAGATATCATCATGCTTCTCATATTGATCATCTGGGAATAAGAAAGTTATGGAAGTTTTTGAACTGATTTAGTCATATGAGTCAATCTAAGGCTCGTGGGTCGATCCACGGCTCGTAGAAAGATTTGTGGATTGAGTCTAGTAAAGTCGAAAAATCATGGAATTTCTGAAAGTTGACTCACGATTAATAGAATGGGTTGTCAATAAAACAATGAGTCATGGATGGCATCGTCAAAGAGATCTCTAAAGGATGGAAATTTTTCTAAGTTTGGAATCATTGAACGAAGCGACTTATGACTAATGGAAGGAACGATGAGTCATTTTGCATGTTTGTAATTTAAAAAAATGACAATTCCAATAGCTCAACATTTGGTGGCACAGATTCTATGAGCCAAGACATGAGCCGTAGGTTGAACCATGACCCTGGAAAGGGTCTTGATGTTGGCTCATACAGATTTTAATGAAGAGTATTTATGATATTTCTAATTCATTTTACTCCTAAACTACATCATTTTTCTCCTCCTAACCAATAACTGATTCAAATCCTATAAATTCTATTCCGAGCTCATTTTAATTCATTCATTCTCATAATTCTCTCAAGGGTTCTCAAATATTACCTCTCTAGAATAAGGGCTCCATTGAATCTAGGGTTTTACGCTTTGCTAATGATTTCAAGCTTTTTCTACTCCACTTCTTAAGGATCTCACTTGACGTATGTAGGGCTTCGTTCATGCATTAGTTTCATCCATGAAGCCCAATCCAAAATCTCCTTTTTATCAAAGTTTCATGATGATTTCTTATGGGATTGTATGCCATGATCCCAAATGCATAGATTATGATTCTTGCATGATCATTATAATTATTTATGCATGTATTATGATGAATTACATGATTTTCAAGTAAAAGTATGTGATTTCAAGTATGTATGATTATTGCTTGATGAATTGATGTGGGTTCCTTTAGGAATGATCCAAATGGATTTTAAATGCATGTTTCCTTTATGCATTTCATCCAGTTACATGATTTTAACTCAATTGTTCATGAACCCACACTTATCCCTAGTCTCTTATAATAAAACTATGGTTTTGATGATCTCAAGTAATGTAAATGGTGATAATTTTATGATGATAATTATGCTATGTTAATAAGGGTAATTAAAATTCTAATGTTTCATGATGATGACGTGAAAGTGGGAGGTTTACCCACACTATTTGAAAAGCTAAGTAGATGAACTATTCCTACGACATGATATGCTTTCATGAAAGATTCCGATGACTATTTTACAAGATATGAAACTATGATTTCAATGAAGTATGAATTATGTTTAAAGCTATGTATATGCATAATTATATATTTCGTGTGATATGACTTAGCACCAAGAACGTATTGGTAGATTCTATTATCCCATGACTATGTGCCACCATAGGAATGATCTTCATATTTATATGCCTTAAAGATTTGCTAATTAATCCATATACCTTTTAATGGACACTCATTGTGCTAGAATAGAGCGTAATGGATGGGGTGAAAATATGGGTTCTCACCATGCTAAGATAAAGCCTATAAGGAAAGTAGACTCCTCTTTCTTTTGGTATAGAGGGAAAATTGAGGTTCCGGCTAATAGTGCGTAAGGCCTTATATGACGGTTATGGTCTTATTCCTACATATGTGTGTTAGGATTTATGAAAAGATTTTGATGATACTTCTTCTCATGGATATTTAAGATGCATTGCTCATGCATATTATATCCTTATCCTATTGATTATGGTTATGCATATTAATAATATATTGTGATGTTATTTGATTCATTGAATCCCTACATACTTAGTATATTCCACATAAAAACATATACTACTTTGCCTACATGATTTAACCATGTCGGGACGGACGACGAGATAACTATTCAATTTTGTGGATAGCTTGGGTGTTGAGTTTGAAGATTATTGGTGAGTTCCCATGCTCGGGAACAAGCCCCTTATGATGCTTTTCCATTTAGACTTTGTTACTTTCTTTGATGTATGTCTAAAAACTGAGCTAGTAAGCTATGTTCTAAACCCCGTCAAGAACTTATGATGTAGTCATGTTTTGGAAATTATAATATTGATGTAATTTCTCCCAAGGAGAACTATGATTTATATTTTATACATTATTGTTGTTCATTCTCTTATATATGCTTATTTTACCTTACAAATGCTTATAATATGAACACGAGCCTTGGATGGGATGCCTCCGGGTGTCACATTCATCGTGTCATGGCTAGGCCTAGGTCCGAGTCGTGACATTATCGTGTCCAAACATTCTGAGTTTTCATTATCACTATTGAAATACATTCAAAATATGTGTAAAACATTATTTTAATATGGACTTCACATTTATTTGTAGACAAAAATTACTAAATTTACTTAATTAGAGACGTATTAGCACGACAGATGACTGTACACGTATGTGTGACTTTCTTTGATTATTGTTAATTATAATAGACATTTATGTACTAAATGATTTCCATGATATATAATGTATCAGTATATGCTATGTTTTGCGATTTTACTATCGTTATTGAAATTTTTGGAATTTATATTAAAAATACTTAAAGATCAAAAGTTGTGAATTCATTACTCTTAGATAATTTTAATTTACTAAATGTTCCTTTCATTTAAATATGCAACATTTCACATTTAAACTCTTAAATATTTTTAACTAACTATATTATATTTCTTTATGCATGAAAATGAAATGAACCAAAATACTATTTAAAATGTACTAGCTGTTCATAATTTTGAGATGAGAAAGATATCACACCCATTGTAATTTTCATACAATATATTCATATGTGCGTTACATATTGACCATTGTGGAGCATTTCCTAAAGAAGTAATTGAAATACACCTGCATTTATGGAGATTATAGGATGTCTAATCGGCATTTATGGAGATTATAGGATATTGAAAATTAGACCATTCTACATGTATTAGGAAACTTTTTCATCCATTAAAAATTAATGGCAAAAGGGTTAAAAAAATACTCTTCAACTATTGGAAATGGAGCAAAAATACCTCTTTATTACATTTTGGCTCAAAATACCCTTCAATTAAATTTTTGGCTCAAAAATATCTCTCTCTCTAATGAAAATTAAAAAGAAGTGGTGAAAATACCCCCCCCCCCCAAACTATCAAAAGTGGAGCAAAAATCCCCTTGGTTTGATTTTGATTCAAAGATACCCTTCTTTATAAGTTTTTAAAAAATAATGAAATGACACCATGCATGTTATGTGGACAAAAAGCGCCACATTATTAATCCATGTGAAGCCTCATTTAGCCACCCAATGGATTTTCTCCTCGGATATTAGGTACAAGACTAGCCTTTTCATATCAAAGGGTCCTTTATTTCACTTCCAAATGTCTCAAAGAGTCGATCTTTGGATGATAACATTTATTCATCCTTGTTATAATCGTTATCCCATCCTTATTTAGTTTCTTGATTTCAATAGGATCCAATTCTTCAAATGTTCTGGACCTACGAAGCTTGTATTAAAATTGTTGTGCTCATGTTAGCAACGTAACGCAATTAATATAAGTTATCTAGCAATGTTTCACAAATAAGATGATTTATTATTTTCAAGATATAATTCAGGTGCAACTATAAATGAAATTTACTTTTCACATAATAAAGATCCGAATGAAACGATCCAAAAATGTGCTTCAGAAATGCCCATAATCGTAATTTCCATATACCTCAAAATTTTTCCATGATATCAAAAATTCGACTTCATATTCTTCATCAGGGGGAAAATTGAGTGGAAAATTGGTATAACCCCGATTTTAAAGGACCCATAGCAAAAAATGATTTTCTAAAATTTTCATTTCCAGACGTTGTTCCCAATAGCTCTGCGATGCTAACCTGTCAGCCTTGTGACTTCCTTATTTTTCCTGTCTCAGCCTAAGGCATTGAGGTCTTGGCCCTATTCCCTCTTATGTGTAAATACACCTATACCTAGCCATTTTTCAGTTATATATCACTCAAGACATTTTCAAAATCCTCTCTAACACTAAACCAAATATTTTATCCAAATTCAAGTTTCTCAAGCTTAAATCCGGATCTCAAGAACTTCATTCAAGTTTCAAGTTCTCATTCAAATCTAAATCAATGAAATCCCCAAATTTGAGGTATGTGGAATTCGACCATTGGGTCATTTCACCGTGGTACCCAACCTTCCTTTTTATTAAATTTGCATGTTTCCAAGTTGTGTTATTTATGGATAATTATGAATTATGATTACAAATTATGTTGGGGTTTTATAAATGTTGATTGGATTCACATCTCTACCTTTTTCAAGCTTATACTATGAGATGGTTTGCCTATTGTGACTATGCATGTTTTGGGCTATGAAACTACGGTCAATTATGAGATTTGATGAAGGATTTCAAGGTATCTAACATGAGGGTATTACTATGTGTTAGTGGGTTGATTTACATTATGTTTTCTCACATTATTTCACTCTTGAATTACATGATTTCGAATTAACATTGCACACCCACCAAGTGTTGGATAAAATGTCTTGACAAGGATTCTTGAGCTATTGATTATCTATTGCATGAGTCATGAATCAAGTGACTATATGATGATTAAAGGACTGTATGTATGTATTGATTTCATGGAAGTATCTATAGTGTTGCAAGTTAACTACACCATGTTGGGGTGTGGCATTCCCAACCACCTTGTTGAGGGGGTGACAAGCCACAATCACCTTATGGGGGGTGGCATGTCCGTACTACCACATTGAGGGGTATGTACCTCAATCACCTTGTCAGGGGTGGCATGCTCGTACTACCACGTTGAGGGGTATGTACCTCAATCACCTTCTAAGGGGGTGGCATGCCTTGGAGTTCAAGTGAGTTTTCTTGGACTATATTGATATGGTCTCTTCCTACACATGTAACCTATATTTGCAAGTTATATGATTTACAAGCATGTTTTACTTCAAGCATTGATTATTAATGCCATATTGATATTATACTTATCGATTGCATATTACTATGTATTTTGACTATATTGGCTTATGTCTTGTCGCATTACATCCTAGATGCTTTGTACATTTCAATGTACTAATGCATACTTTAGCCTACATGATATCACCATGTAGGAACCGGAGCACCTCACGATCATCCTCCACGTGGCTAGTTTTGACATCTTGAAGATAAGCTTTGGTGAGTCCTCAAATTCAAGCACACTAGCTTTACTACTCTTGCTTTTGTCATCTCATTATGTTGAAAGTTTGATACTATGAGGGTGATCCCGGAAAGTGTCTTAGCACCTGCCCAATCTATGCTAGATGTGTTATTTGAACAATTGATGTAATTATGCTATAATATTGACTCTTGAATGTTTTATGGTTATCCAAGACTTCCCTTAGTCCCTTTTTTCCCTTCTTTATGTCTCTTGTTGTTGATGTTTTGCTTTCGCGACCAAGGATATTTAATTGATATGCTAAGAGGCTTGTTTGGGGTTCCTTCGGGTTCCCCATTCACAGTATCACGTCTATGCCCTAGGCTTAGGTCATGACAAACTTGGTATCAGAGCACTAGGTTGTTAATGGTCCTCGGAATCCAACACACCAAGTCGATTAGAGTCTTGTTCATGGTTGTGAAGTGCATCACAACTATGAGTAAGAGGCTATGAGGCATTTTAGGAAATGTTACCCTTCTTCATGATCTATGTCATGCTTTAGGAATAAGGTAAGGCTTTTTCCTCTAACAAATGTTTTTTGTTGTTCTAGGTCATGCCTATTCCTAGAGAAAGAAGAGCCCGTACTCCCGAGGAACAGCCGACCCCTCCCGCTCCTCAAGCTCCTCATGATGAGGGAGTGTCCCATGAAGAGTTCCGGGATAGTATTACCATGTTGGCCCATGCCATGACAAAAATCAACCAAGGGGTTGAAGCTACTTATGCTCCTACTTTGGCCTCAAGGGTGAGGGATTTTACTAAACTAAACCCACTGGAGTTCCATGGATCCAATGTGGATGAGGATCCTCAAGAATTCATTGACAAGATGTATAATGTATTGTCTATTATGGGGGTTAATTCGGAGGAAAAGGCGGAGTTGGCGGCCTACCAAATCAAATGGGTTGCTGAAATTTGGTTCACCCAATGGAAGATAGAGATGGGGAATAATAATGTCATCCTTTGCGAAGAGTTCAAAGTTACTTTCGTTAATCGGTTCTTTCCAATCGAACTAAGGAAGCCCAAAATGATGGAATTAATAAACCTTAAGCAAGGTTCCATGAGGGTGAGGGAGTATGCCCTCAAGTTCAACCAACTCTCCAAGTATGCCCACAATTGGTTGCCGAGCTGAGGTCTAGGATGAATAAATTTGTGTCAGGTGTGCCTGACTTGGTCAATAAGGAGTGTCGTACCACCATGTTGATAGGTGATATAGATTTGTCCCTCCTTATGACATATGTTGAACAACTAGAGGGGGTAAAGTTGAGAAAGAGAAGTAGTGGTGTGGCAAAGAGGGTCTGTCTTAAAGGTGGATTCCAAAATTCCAAGGTTGCCAGTTTCCTCAAGGCCCAAAGTTCAAAGGCCAAGGGTCCTCCAATGATCCTTATCGAAGGTTTGCTAGTGACAACACTATATGCCAAAGGTGTGGTAGGAGCCATAATGGCCCATGTATGAGAAACTCCAATGCTTGCTATGGTTATGGTGAAGTATGTCATAACGTGATTTATTATCCACGTGCACAAAGCAAAGGTAGAGATGGTCGTCCACAAGGCCAAGGTGTAAATATAGGTCCAAAGGGAAGAGGAGGCTAACAAGGGCGTTCCCCAAGGCAAAATAAGTTCTATGCTCATCAAGGGAGACAAGGGGTGAATGAGGTGCCCGATCTCATCACTGGTATGGTGAAGGTTTTTGATTTTGATGTTCATGCTTTGATTAACCTGGGTGCCACTCATTCTCTTATTACTCCTTTGGTTGTCAAAAAGCTTCATATTAGCCCCGAATCATTGTGTGAACCCTAGAAGTGTCTACCCACATAGGTGAGTCTATTGTTGCTAAAAGAGTCTATACAAAATGTCCCGCATTCGTGTTTCATAAAATCTTGCCTTGTGATTTTGTTAAGTTAGATATGATGGATTTTTATGTCATTCTTGGGATGGATTAGTTGCATTCATATTATTCTTCTATTGATTGTTGAACTCGTAGGGTCAATTCCAATTCCCAAACGAACCCGTCCGTGAGTGGAAAATTTATGATATGGTGGTCAAGAGTAGATACATTTCTTACATTAAAGCCCAAAAGTTGATTTCTAAGAGGTGTCTCTATCATCTTCTGAGGGTTAGGGATGTTGAGTCCAAAGTCCTTCCTATAGGTTCGGTTTCGGAGGTTAATGAGTTCCTTGATGTCTTTCCCGATGAGCTACCTAGTGTTCCTCTTGAAAGAGAAATAGACTTTGGTATAGACCTTCTTCCCGATACTCAACCCATTTCTGTTCCTCCTTACCATATGGCCCCAATGGCGTTGAAAAGGGTTGAATGAGCAATCGAGGGCTTTGTTTGAGAAGGATTTTATAAGACCTAGTAAATCACCTTGGGGTGCATCGGTGTTGTTTGTAAAGAAGAAGGATGATTCTCTTAGAATGTGCATTAATTATCGGTAGCTTAATAGAGACACCATCAAGAACAAGTACCCTCTACAAAGGATTCATGACCTTTTTTATCAACTTCAAGGGGCTAGTCACTTCTCTAAGATTGATCTTTAGTCCGGGTAGGACCAAGTGAAAGTGAGGGAGTGTAACATTCTCAAGACGGCTTTTCAATCTAGGTATGGGCACTATGCGTTTGTGGTTATCTCGTTTGGGTTGAATAATGCACCAACTATATTCATGGATCTTATAAATAGGGTCTTTAAACCCTACCTTGACTTGTTTGTGGTGGTTTTTATTGATGATATCTTGATCTATTCCCATAGTGAGGAAGAGCATGTGGATCACTTGAGGGTGGTATTACAAATCTTGAGGGAGGAGAAGTCATATTTCAAATATGAAAATGTGAGTTTTGGTTAAAAGAAGTTGCTTTACTTAGGCACGTGGTGTCTGGTGATAGCATTAAGGTGGATCCTAAGAAGATGCAGGTGTTTAAAAATACACCTAGGCCTTTGACTCCACCAGATATTAGATGTTTTTTGGGTTTGGCCAGGTTATTACCAGAGGTTTGTAAATGAGTTCTCTTATATTTGTTCCCCTATGACCAAGTTGACCCAAAAGAAGGCAAAATTTGAGTGGACCGATGAGTGTGAAAAGAGGTTCCAAACTTTAAAAGATAAGCTTATCTATGCTCCTATCTTCTCTCTACCAGAATGTTTAGAAAGGTTTGTTGTGTATTGTGATGCCTCAAGAATTGGTTTAGGGTGTGTTTTTGATCCAAAGTTGTAAGGTGATAGCATATGCCTCTAGACAACTTAAGGTGCATGAGAAGAATTATCCCACCCATGATCTTGAATTGGCGGTCGTGGTATTTGCTTTAAAAATTTGGCATTACTACTTGTATGGGGTCCATGTTGATGTGTTTACTGACCACAAGAGTCTCCAATACGTGTTCACCTAAAAAGATGTTTACTTGAGACAAAGAAGGTGGTTAGAGCTCCTTAAAGATTAGGATATGAGTGTGCATTACCACCCTGACAAAGCTAATATTGTGGCTGATGCTCTAAGTAGGGTTTTTATGTGTAGTCTAGCTCATGTTAATGATAGTGGGAAAGAGGCGGCTAGAGAGGTCCATCGGTTGGCTACATTGGGGGTTAGGTTGGAAGATGTAGATAATGGCGGTGTGATGATGTTCATGCTCCAATAAGAAAGCGATCGTTGCCAGTAATTAACCTAACCAAGGTTAGGATCAAATCCATAGGGAATAGGGCTTGATTACAAGATTTCACCACTAATCATTTCTAGCAATTATTACTACAATCTCTAAATGGGGGTGGGGCTGGGGGGCTTTTCATTCAAAAACAAAATAAAATAAACACTAACTATAACGCAAGGAAATACTCAATTCGGGGACAACTTACGAATTGTGTTCCCCATGATTCATTGACTTGATTACCCTAGAGAACATAGCTACAATTGGTGATTTGCTTGCAGGATGGTAACTTAGGTTCTTCCTGCGCTCCTGTGAAGGGGAAGGTCGAATTTCACCATGGCGCTTGGTCGGTCACCATGGTGTGCCAACTAACCGTTACCAATAGTCCCAGTCAACCTCCCCTTGGTCAAGTTTGGTTGATTAGATGAGAACATATCAATTGAATTCTATCATCTACTTCCCTTTTCCTATTTGTCACTACCTTGGTTGGGATCGTGATAGTAGGCGGGGTTCGGTGTTGGCCACCACCAAACAACAATAATCATGTAGGGAAATAGGTAATGCATGCAAAACCCCAATCATAGAAATGCAAGAAACCTAGGTCATTTCAATGTCAACTACCCATGGTTCCCATAACCCCAAGTTGTGGGTGCTTAGCTATTCATGGCTATGCCAAAACATACAAGAATGCAAATAATAAACATAGTTGAGAGCTTTACCAATACCAATGAAGGAAATAGTCACCACAAATTGCAAGCCCACAAGCTTGATTAATCGACAATGAGTACAAGGCAAAGTTTGCAATCGCCAAAATGGATTTTCCAAGAGAGAATAATAAACTAATCTAAAAAACTAAGAAAAGCTTCAAAAAATGTATTTCTCAATAGTCTATGGTTGAATCCTTGTCCAACTCTTTTGCTAAAAACCTAACTTAAACTATATATAGTATTTTCAAAGTAACTCTAGAATTTACATAGAAAAGACAGTTGGCATCTGATAAGTTAATAAGTACGACTCGTAGGATGACCTACGAGTCGTAGTTGGGGTCTCCTGTCAGGTTCTTGGTATCTTAGACTAAACTGCTACGACCCATAGGTATGAGTCATTGTTTGAGCTACGACTCGTATGTTCGTCTGTGGTCTTGGTCTTCAATTTTCGGTCTAACATCTTGGTTCCCTAATTCTTTCTACGAGTCCACGTAGACGATTCATAGTGTAACTTATGACTCATATGATGGCATCATAAGGGTGACCTCTACTAAGTAGATTTCTAAATTTTGGTCTCTGATTCTCGCTATGACACCACCCTACAACTCGTAGCTTGAGCTATGACTCGTAGGTGGGCTTGTAAGGCCTATGGTTTAGCAAATGCTACAACTTTTCTTCAAAATCATGCCAACCTAACTTTTTTGCAAGATTAACACAAAAACACATCAAAAAACTAAAAAGTCGCATTAAGTACTCACAAAATCCCTTGTTTCAGGCACCAAATGTGCTATATTTTGGCAGAATATCATGGTGTCGTGATTGTTGATGGTTCTAAGTCATACTATATTGAGGAGGTAAAGGTAAATCAAGATATTTACCCCTCTTTGCTAGAGTCGAAGGCCTTGGTGAGAGATAGTAAAGTGGAGGTTTTCTCCCAAGGGGGAGATGGTTCCCCTAGGTACCATGGCAGATTGTGTGTGCCTAGTGATGATGACTTGAGAAAGAAGATTTTAGATAAGTCTCATAATTCTTCCTACTCCATTCACCCCGGTTCTACAAAGATGTATAGAGTTTTGAGTGAGGTGTATTGGTGGGGTGGTAAGAAGAGAGACATTGCCAAGTTCACATCCGGGTATAACAATTGCCAACAAGTGAAGGCTGAACATCAAAGGTCGGGTGGCCTAGCCCAAGATATAGAGATTCGTACTTGAAAGTGAGAGGAAATCAAAGTAGATTTTGTGGTTGGGTTGCCTAAGACTAGAAAGCATTTTGATTCTATTTGGGTTGTTGTTGATAGAATGACAAAGTTGGCTCATTTCTTACCGATCAAAACTACTTATGGTGCCGAAGATTATGCTAGTTGTATATACATAAGTTGGTTAGATTGCATGGAGTACCTTTGTCGATCATTTCAGATCGTGATGCTCAATTCACTTCTTACTTTTAGAGGTTCTTCTAAAGAGGTCTTTGTACTAAGGTAAAGCCTAGCACAACCTTTCACCCTCAAATAGATGGCCAAGCCGAAAGAACTATCCAATCTCTTGAGGATATTCTTAGAGCTTGTGTTTTGGAGTTTAAGGGTAATTGGGATGAACAACTTTCTCTTATTGAGTTTGCTTAAAATAATAGTTATAATTCAAGCACTGGTATGGCTCCTTTTGAAGCCTTTTATGGTAGGCATTTAAGATTCTCGGTAGGGTGGTTTGAAGTGGGGCAGATGGCTTTGCTAGGTCCGAATTTCGTCATGGAAGCCTTGGAGAAGGTGAGGATGATAAGGGAGAGATTGAAAACAAGCCAAAGTAGACAAAAGTCCTAGTCCAATGTGAGAAGGAGGGATGTTGAATTTAAGGTTGTACTGAATAAATAAGGAAGGAAATACTGTATATGAAGTAACAACTCAAATGAAACTATGCACTAATGTAGGATAAGAGACCACCCTTAGTTATATTGTGGGATCATGTGCTTTATGTTCTTTTTATTACTTTACCTTTACTGTATAATCTGTGCACATCATGTACTACAAATGACCAGCTGATCAGTGGTAAATCTATATTAGGATCGGCCCCGGCCAGGCATTTCCGTTAACCCTTTGGGCTACCCACTTTGATAGGATCGACCCTGGCTAGGTGATTTTTCCACCCCTCGGGCTACCACCCATCAATAAGCAATACACTTTACTTTATCATTCAATTACCTTTGAGATGATTCTTTTGGTGATCGTAATATTGGAGTTGTAGGACTATACATATAACATATGACATGTAAATAATCACAAAAGACAAAAACCCAATGAAAGGAGTAGGTTACAAAAATAAGAAATGCATAGAAGTTAGAACAACCCATGAACTTTATTTAGTAGAATGAACTCGTGTATCTTGGTATCCAAGTATGTATGAAGGTTTGGAAATGACTATGTATGGTAGGATATAAACATGTGAAAAAGTGGAGACGTGGCTGTTTGCTATGACAAATTTGGTAAGAGCCTCTATGTACCAAGGAAGAACCTAGGTTTCTTGCCAAGTAATACAAAATCGAGTAGCCTTTCATACCTCGTCCTATGACCTTGTTTTTACCTCAGGATAGCTTTCTTTTCCTCCAAATATTTATATACAATATAGTAGGTGATAAATGTAGCATTAGCATCCAAAAGATGCATCTTGGCAGCCTAATCTCATAAAAAAGCAACATACACGAAGCGAGTGGGCAATTATAAACCCGAGCGTATTCTTTCAACCTTTCCGCCTCTAATCGTACTTTTCTAGTACACATTCTCATATAAATATCATGTGCAGCCTATTTTAGTACCATAACAGTCTTACAAGATCCCACAAAGCACAACACATAACAATTCTACACAACCTACAATTAGGCGGCATAACGTTACATCCCTTCGCACATTTAGATGTCGACAATTCCAAACTTGTTCCAACTTTAACCAAATTTTTCCCACCCTATATACACATAAAACCTATCCTAAAATAGTTCAAAAATAGTCCAAAAAATAGGTGTAGGACGTGAGACCATAGTCCTCAATCAATCAGCCCACAAGTTCCTATTAGGAGCACAATTACGATATCACACAAGAACTCACTTTCGCGGACAGTAAAAGTGGTGCAGAAGCTTAGTTACATCACTATAAAACTATACCTTATTAAAAACATGATCCTTAGTTCATAATTCAGCCAGCCAAGAAGAGAAAATCCCCTTGAATAACAAGAAAAGTTCACAACAATCCTTAGGACACATGCTGTCCAAATTTCCAACACAAGCATAACTAGCATATATTTCTTTTTTGTCATGGGATAAGTATAAAAAATACATGGATATTTTCAATTACCTTAGCATTCAAGATTCAAGTTTCCTTCAAGAACCCTAGAGGGTTGTATTGGTTGCCTTGTGAAGTGAAGCAAAGAGAAAACAAAAGTCTTTAGGAAAGCTGAAAAATTGTTCCAAGTGAAATGACTTAAGGGGCTGTTTTGAGTCCTTTTTAAAGGCTCTCTTTGTCCGAATTTCTCTTGATTTTTGGCCACATATTACCACATATCACTAAGCTAGTGAAGCAACAGCTTGGTTCTCACACTTGGACCTAAATGGGTCTCAAAGTTGATGGGCCTTGGTTGCCCATTTTCTTAATTCCTCTTCACTTAGTTTTGGCACAATTAGTCATGTGGATTGTGATGTACTTGGGCCCTTTTATTATTCATCTTGGGTTGTAAGTATTGTCCATTTATGATGGTAAAACATGGGCTAAAGTTGCACTCTTAAGACGGACTTAATTCATAATCGAAATTGGACAAATTCGACGTTGGGTCTCGTCTCCATTTAGCTAGCAAATTTAAGCTAAGCAAGTAGGTGACTCACCTGCTAGCTTACTAAGTCCTAAAAGCACCTCACTTCTCTCACTTCAGTTAAAGTCGTGATCTCCTCCATTTGACTTAAAACTTATTTACACTCGACCCTTTTCGACATACATATCGCCCTGTAATTGAGATTCAAGCAGTTTTAAAAATTGGCACTAATTTGAAAAGCCATATCATGTTTCATTTGCTTAGAACTAGTATTGTAAGATGTGGGGTGTTACATCCTCCCCCCCCCCCGGGAACATTCATCCTCGAATGTACGAACAAATGGATAGCTTAACCAAGTTTAAACCTTTATTTACATAAACGTTTGACAACACACTAAGTATCCAATCACACGTACCTATTAGTGTCCTAACTCTGTATGTTGGACTTCCTCTTTAGCTTCAAATAAGTAAGGGTATTTTGATTCTATCGTGTCCTCGGCCTCCCATATTATTTCTTCTGCTTGCTGGTTCTTCCAGAGTACTTTTACTGAAGCTATTTCTTTATTCCTTAGTGTGTTAACTTGAAGACCTAGAATAGTAATAGGTACTTCTTCATATGTGAGATCTTTTGTAACCTACGCGTCTTCGATAGGAGTGATACGGTATGGTCACCTATGCATTTTCGAAGCATTGAGACATGAAAAACTGGATGAACCATTGAAAGCTCTTGGGGTAGCTCTAGTTCATATGCATCCTGCCCAAACTTCCTAATAATTTTATATGGCCCTATGTAACGTGGGCTCAGTTTTCCTTTCTTACCGAATCTAATAATCCCTTTCAATGAAGACACCTTTAATAATACCCAATCCCCTACTGAGAATTCCAGTCCTCTCCTTCTAGCATCCACATATGATTTGTGACGATTTTAGGCTATTTCTAGCTACTGCTGTATTACCTTAACTTTTTCCATGGCTTGTTGTACTAGATCTGGCCCAAGCATGGTGGTTTCACCCACTTCAAACCATCCAAATGGCGACCTATATTTCCTCCCATACAAAGCTTTATAAGGTGTCATCTTGATACTTGAGTGGTAGCTATTATTTTAGGGAAATAAAATAAGTGGAAAATGGTCCACCCAACTACCTTTAAAGTCGAATGCACAAGCTCGCAACATATCTTCAAGTGTCTGAATGGTGTGTTCTGCTTGACTGTCTGTTTGAGGGTGGAATGTTGTACTAAAATTCACTTGTGTCCCTAAACTCCTTTGGAAGGACTTCCAAAACTTTGCAGTGAATTGAGCCACCCGATCGGAGATAATGGAGATAGGGAGTCCATGTAGCCTGACTATCTCTTTGAGGTATAGCTTGGCTTACTCTTCAACTGTATAATCACTCCTGACTGGCAAGAAGTGTTCTGACTTTGTGAGCTGTCAATTATTACCCATATGGAGTCAAGTTTCTTAAATGAGCGAGGCAACCCGGTAACAAAATCTATACTGATCATATCCCACTTCCATGTTGGAAGCTCTATACATTGCATATAACCTCCTAGCTTTTGGTGTTCTACTTTCACTTGTTGGCAATTTGGACGTTGAGCCACATATTTTGCAAGGTCCTTTTTCATGCCTCCCCACCAAAACATTCCCTTTAGGTCATTATACATCATAGTTGATCCTAGATGGATGGAATATTTGAAATGATGGGCTTCTTCCATTATCCTCTTTCTTAATCCATTAATATTAGGCACACATAATCTATTTTGGCAGTAAAGTACTCCATTTTGTGTAAGGTCAAAGCACTTTATCGTACTGTGACTCACTTTTTACTTAAGCTGTCGTAGAACAGGATCCTCGAACTGTTTTCCTTTCACCTCCATTACTAATGAAGACGTTGTTGCATTATGTACAATAACCCCTTCCTTTGGAGTTTCAAGAAGGTGAACTCCCAAACTGGCCAACTGACATAGATCCTTAGTGACTCATTGACTTAGCACAACTTGATCACCAGTATTCATGATTGCCTTACAACTCAGAGCATCGGCTACCAAATTTGGCTTCCCCGGATGGTATAGTATATCTATGTCATAATCCTTTATTAGCTCTAGCCATATTTGTTATCTTAAATTTAGGTCTTTCTACTTAAAAATGTATTGCAAACTCTTATGATCCGTATATGTGTCAATGTGAACCCCATGCATATAGTGGCGCCATATTTTCAGAGCAAACACAAGCGCTGCTATCTCAAGATCATATGTTGGGTAGTTTTTCTCATGTGGTCATAGTTGTCTAGATGCATAAGAAATTACCTTACCATACTATTTCAGTACACACCCTAAGCCAACTCCTGAAGTATCGCAATACACTACATACCCCTCGGTGCCTTCTGGGAGTACTAGCACAGGTGCAGAAGTTTTCTTATTTTTCAGCTCCTGAAGCTCCTTTCACATGCATCATTCCATTGGAACTTGGTTGCTTTATGTGTCAACATCATTAGAGGTGCATAAATAGAAGAAAAACTTTCAACAAACCTTATGTAATAACCTACCAACCCTACAAAGCTCTGAACTTTTGTGGGTGTTGTAGTCCTTGTCCAATCTTTCACAGCCTCTATCTTTTGTGAATCAACCATTATTCCCTCATCAGACACAATATCACCCAAGAATGCCACTGATTTTAACCAAAATTCGCATTTAGAAAATTTGGCATACAACTGTCGATTATGAAGAACCTGTAACACTTGTCATAAGTGATTTGCGTGGTCCTTTTCTAATCTTGAATATAACAAAATGTCATATATACATACTATCACGAACACATCCAAGAATGGCTTAAATACCCTGTTCATCAGATCCATAAAAACTGCTAGCGGATTTGTTAGCCCAAATGACATAACAAGAAATTCAAAGTGACCATAGCGCGTGCTGAAAGCAGTCTTAGGTATATCTACCTCCGTCACCCTCACTTGGTGATACCCTGATCTCAAATAAATTTTTGAAAAGCATTTGGCACCCTGTAACTGATCAAATAAATCATCAATCCTGAGGAGGGTGTATTTATTCTTAATTGTCACCCTATTTCAATTGCCGATAGTCGATACACATTCTCATGGTGCCATCGATTTTGCATACAAATAACACTGGTGCACTCCAAGGGGACACACTAGGTCTTATAAAACCCTTCTCCAATAAGTCTTTTAACTGCTCTTTTAATTCCCGCAATTCTGCCGGGGCGATTCTATATGGAGGGATGGAAATAGGTTGAGTGCCTAGAAGTAAGTCAATACCAAAATCTACTTCTCTCTCTAGAGGTAAGACTAGAAGTTCTTCACGGAACACATCAACGAACTCATTCACTATTGGAACTGATTTAAGAGTTGGAGATTCTACTCCATATCCCTTATTCTAACTAAATGATATATATATCCCTTAGATATCATCTTTCCTGCCTTAAAATAAGAGATAAATTTACTCTTTGGCGCCCCAATATAGCCTTCCCATTCAAGAACTGCCTCATTTGGAAAGTGGAAGCATACTC
The DNA here is from genome assembly GCA_026153255.1 of Solanum medicagineum. Taxonomy (NCBI): domain Eukaryota; kingdom Viridiplantae; phylum Streptophyta; class Magnoliopsida; order Solanales; family Solanaceae; genus Solanum; species Solanum medicagineum. Next base: position 27,256 of record JAPFFP010105933.1, read on the forward strand.
TCTTAATTCGGCAATCCACGGTGGCATAACAAGAAGCTAACCAGTTCATACCCATTATAACATCGAATTCCACCATTTCTATATCAATAAGGTCAGCCAATGTGTCACGATCACAAACAGTTACTACATAGTCATAATAAACCCTTCTAGCCATAATAGATTCACCGGTTGGTGTGAACACTTCAAATGGTTTGTTAAATAATTTGGGTACTCTCTTAAGCTTCCTAGTAACTAATGGAGTGATGTATGATAGTGTAGAACCAGGGTCAATTAATGCATATACATTATGTGAAAAGATGGACAATGTACTTGTGACCACATCGGCTGAAGCTTCTAAATTTTGCCGACTCCCCAGTGCATAAGTGCGATCCTGGACTGCGCTAAAGCTAGCTACCCCTCTTACACCTCTACGACGACCCATAGGTGCTTATTGGCCCCTATCTATTGGAGGGACTGACGATGATGATGCAACAACTGACCCAGTATATTGTCCTATATCACCCGTACATCTCTTATCATATGCCATGGCGCACCACTTCAATTACAAGCGTCTATCCCAACATGACATATACCTGAATGACTTCTTTCATATTATTTACAAGGTTGCCTAGGAGTCATTTGCTTGCCTGCTAAATATCCTATTGTCCGTGCACCTTGTCGCTAACCTCATTGACCAAACTGATTACTCCTAAACTGTTGAAGTTGTGGTGGAGCACTGGCTGTAGAGTAGGAGGATGATGGCCTAGGTGGTCTATTAGAAAACCGAGGCCTAAGCTCACCTTGGGGTAGTGTAAACAGCCCCGTAGATCTGGCCCTTTTGGCCTTCCCCCTTTCCAACTCTTGTGTCCTTCATCTTTGCCTCTAATCCTCCAATTTCTGTGGAAAAGCTTGCATTCTCGCTATATCCATGTCTTTATTCAAGGAAGCAATGGTACAATTTCTTACCAGATATGTATCCAATCTATCCATATATCGATGAACTTTATCTGCCATAGTAGCAATTACATTAGGAGCATACCTGGCCAAGGAATTAAATTGAAGGCTATACTCCCTTACACTCATATTCCCTTGGTGGAGTTTCAAGAACTGATCTGCACGGTCTCTCGGATCTCTAATGGCAAGTAATGGTCAAGAAATGCCTCTTTGAACTCCTTCTAAGTAGTTGAGGGTTCATCTATACCCTTAGATTACTTCCAAGCTTCATACCATAATATAGCCATACTCTTCAACCTATATGTCGCTAACTCAAAAGCTTCTGTACCACTCACATGCAAAACATCTAAAGTGTGCTGAATCTGATCAATAAAGCCTTGGGGAACTTCATTAGGATCTGACATAGTGAAGGGTGGAGGGTCCAAATTAAGGAAATCACGTATCCTCATGCCAGCTGCCCTATTCGTACCACCTGCACCTATAACTGGACCTTTCTGTCTTTGACCTTGGCTAGCAACTATACGTGTCAATAGTTGGACTGCATTTCTCAGATCCTGTATGTAACATCAATAGGTGGTTCTGGGGGAATTTCACTACTTTCGGGTTCATAAGGAGTTGGAGGAGTTGGAGATGTCTGTGATAGAGACTCATCTTGAGCCTCATTTCGTTGTCTCACTTGACTGAGTATACCAACCACCACTTCTACTCCCTTTCCTTTACCTTTGTTCTTCTTGGTTTCTAGCATACTTGCTGTAGAAAACAAATTGGGGGTTAGACACAATCCACCTATTACACTTAGCTCTATGGCACGATCTAATGAAATAAAAGAAAGTAACAACTTATAAATGTCACGTAGCCTCCTGCTTATAAATGTGGTGCACAACACATTGACAAACAAGACACTACATAAACATGGCTTTGTAGACTCCCTAGGATGACCCGCTCTGATACCACTTCTGTCATGCCCAAAGTCCCATTAAGGCGGACTAGCACCCGTTGCCAATAAGACCCAGGAGAACCAACCTTTATCTATGCGCTTTCTATATATATTATAAGGGATTTCTACATTCAACATGCCTTTAAGAAGGTAAATAGTAATAACAAGCCAAAAGTAAATGCATATGGCTAGGCCGTTGGGGCCACGGTGTCTAAAGTACGAGACACGACAACAGTTTAATTTACACAGTCTACAAAGCCTCTAGATAAGGCAAAGTATCTGATAAGGGTCGGGACAGGCCCCACCTTGACTAACTATACAATACAAAAATATAAGCTTTAGACACACAAAGCTCCGAAGTAACCTAGAGCTTGGTAATAGTAGCTGGATATCCTGTACTCCTACTAGGGAGATCTACTAGCACCTGTACCTGCAGCATGAAATGTAGGTCCCTCGTAAAGGACATCAGTACAAGATAATGTAATGAATAAATAAGGCAGTAAATACTATATATGAAGTAACAACTCAAATGAAACTATGCACTAGTGTAGGATAAGAGACCAACCTTAGTTACACTGTGGGATCATGTACTTGTTCTTTTTATTACTTTACATTTACTGTATAATCTGTGCATATCATGTAATACAAATGACCAGATGATCAGTGGTAAATCTATATCTGAATCGGCCCTGGCTAAGCTTTTCCTTTAACCCCTTGGGCTACTCCCCGTGATAGGATCGACCCTAGCTAGGTGATTCTTCCACCCCTCGAGTTACCACCCATCAATAAGCAATATACTTTGTTTTATCTTTCAATTACCTTTTAGATGATTCTTTTGGTGGTCGTAATATTGGAGCTGTAGGACTGTACATACAACATATGACATGTAAATAATCACAAAATACAACACCACAATGAAAGGAGTAGGTTACATAAATAATGAAATGCATAGGAGGTAGAACAACACCTGAACTTTATTTAGTAGAACGAACTCGTGTATCTTGGTATCGAAGTATGTATGCAGGTTTGCAAGTGAATATGTATGGGATCGTATAAATATGTGAAAGATTGGAGACATGATTATTTGCTATGTCAAAGTGGATAAGAGCCTCTATGTACCAAGGAAGAACCTAGGTGTCATGCCAAGTAATACAAAATTGAGTAGCCTTACATACCTAGTTGCATGACCTCATTATTACCTCAAAATAACCTTCCCTTCCTCCAAATATTTATCTACAACATAGTAGGTGATAAAACTAGCGTTAGAAGCCAATAGATGCATCTTGGCAGCCCAATCTCATAAAAAAGCAACATACAGGCAACAAGCGAACAATTATAAACCCAAGCATATTCTTTAAACCTTTCCTCCCCTAATCGTATTTTTCTAGTGCACATTCTCATATACATATCATGTTCAGCATATTTTAGTGCCATTATAGTCTTACAACAGCCCACAAAGCACATCACATAATAATTCTACGCAACCTACAATTAGGTGGCATAATGTTACATCCCTTCGTTACATTTTGTCGTCGACTATTCCAAACTTATTCCAACTTTAACCAAACTGTTCCCACCCTATATACACATAAAACTAGTCCTAAAATAGTTTTAAAAAATTACAAAAAATAGGTGGAGGATGTGAGACCATAGTCCTCAATCAAACAACCCACAACTTCCTATTACGAGCACAGTTACGATATCAAACAAAAGAACTCACTTTTGCGGACTGTAATAGTGGTGCAGCATCTTAGTTACAACACTAAAAAACTATAACTTGTTAAAAATATGAGACTTAATTCATAATTCATCTAACCAAGAAGAGAAAATCCCCTTGAATAACAAGAAAAGTTCACAACAATCCTTAGGACACATGCTGTCCAAATTTCCAGCACAAGCATAACTAGCATATATTTCTTGTTTGTCATGGGATAAATATAAATAATACATGGATATTTCCACTTTCCTTAGCCTTCAAGATTCAGGTTTCCTTCAAGAACCATAGAGGGTTGTATTGGCTGCCTTGTGAAGTGAGTCAAAGAGAAAACAAGTCTTCAGGAAAGCTGAAAAACTGTTTCAAGTGAAATGACTTAAGGGGCTGTTTTGAGCCATTTTTAAAGGCTCTCTTTGGATGACTTTCTCTTGAGTTTTTGACCACATATTACCACATATTACTAAGCTGGTAAGGCAGCAGCTTGGTCCTCACACTTGGGCCTAAATGGGTCTTAAAGTTGATGGGCCTTGGCTGCCTATTTTCTTAATTCGTCTTCACTTAGTTTGGGCCCAATTAGTCAAGTGGATTGTGATGTAGTTGGACGCTTTTATTATTCATCTTGGGCTATATGTAGTGTCCATTTTATGATGGTAAAACACTGGCTAAAGTTGCACTCTTAACACGGACTTTATTCATAATCGGAATTAGACAAATTCGACTTCGGGCCTCGTCTCCATTTGGCTAGCAAATTTAAGCTAAGCAAGTAGGTGGCTCACCTGCTAGCTTACTAAGTCCTACAAGCACCTCACTTCTCTCACTTCATTTAAAGTTGTGATCTTCTCCATTTGACATAAAACTTATTTACACTCGACCCTCTTTAGCGTTAGACATACATATCACCCTCTAATTTGAGATTCAAGCACTTCTAAAAATTGGCGCTAATTTGGAAAGCCATATCATGTTTCATTTGCATAGAACTAGTATTGTAAGATGTGGGGTGTTACAGGCGTGCTCGTATTACCACGTTGAGAGGTATGTACCTGAATCACCTTGTCGGCGAGTGTGATATGTTTTTCAATATGCAATATATTTGATGCCTAAAACAAGGGATTTTGTGAGTTCTTTTATAGATTTTGTTGAAGTGCAGGACATATAAGCCTTCCTATGAGTCATAGCCCAAGCTACGAGTGTAGGGTAATCTCGTAGCAAGAAATAAAGAGAAAAAATCAAAAATCTGCTAAGTGGAGGTCAGCCCTACGAGGCCACTCTACGAGTCGTAGGTCTCACTATGACTCGTATAGGTGGACTCATAGAAAAAAATAGAGAGAAAAAATTTTTGACAAAAAAACTGAAGGCCTAGACAATGAGAGAAATATACGAGTCATATCCCAAGCAACGACTCGTACCAGTAGGTCATAACAATCAAGTCCAAAATGTAAAGTGCCTGATCTGAGACCCCAATGACGACTCTTAGGTTACCCTATGAGTCATACCTATGAGATGCACCTGCTGCCAGCTGACTTTTTTGTGTCATTTTTAGGGTTAAGTTTGTAAATCCTTTAAATACTTTATGTTAGGGTTTATTTTGAAGAGAGATTCCAGACAAGAGACATTGAATATTCTCTCTATTATATTTTAGGGTTTTAGTGTAGATTCTTCTTTTCTATTGGAACACCCACTTTTGGGGATTGCAAATCTTATATTGTATTCATTCTCCATCTATCAAGCTTCTGATTTGCAACTTGTAGTATTATGTATCTTTATTGTGTTGGGTAAAATTCTCAACTATGTATTGTATTTGCATTCTTGTTGGTTTTGCCTTAGCCAGAAGTAGCTAAGGACCCACAACTTGGGGTTGTGGGAACCATGGGCAGTTGATTTAAGATAACTAAAACAACCCCAAAAATTGCCTAAAAAATGTGCCTCGAAATGCCTCGAATTTTAATTTCCATATATCTCAAAATTCGTTTGTTATTTCAAAATTACAACTTCATAATTGTGATTATGGGGTCAAAATTAGGTGAAAAAGGGTCTAACCTCGATTTAAGGACAAAAAATTAGCAATTATAATTTTTTAAGTGGCGATTTCCAGAAGCAATCTGCGCCCCTGGCGCGACTCGCCAAGGGTGCGCTCATGTGTAATTTTGCCTTCGTGTTCTCTCTATGATGCGGAGTGGTGTATTTTTCCTGAAAGTGTTTTATTGTCTTGTGCAATCCAATTATTCCAAGTGTTAGGCACAAGTTTTCCCAAACGTGCTTTTATCTATACTTAGCTAAATTTCACCCTTATATCATTCGAAATATTTCCCAATACTCCCCAAAACACTACGTCATATTTTCACTTCAAAATTCAAGACTCAAAACCCTTATTCTGAATTAAGGATTCTCTTCAAGCTTTAAGCCTCCATTTTCAAACTTCATCAAAAACTTCCCCAAAGCCATGGTATGTGGTGCTGAACCATTGGGTCCTTTAACCCTTTATGCCTAACCTTCCATTTTTTTACTAATATTGGATGATTTAATGTTGATTTCACAAGTGAGTCTTGTATATTGAGAAATTTACTGCACAGTGATTTCAGCTCATGAGAGTATGGTTGTTTTAGCATATTTTGAATTCTAAATCTTGAATATGATGTTGGATCTGATGAGGGGTTTTGATATGAATGTATTGGGGGTGTTGCAAGGTGTTGATTTATGGTTTTATAATAGATTTTCTTGCATTATTTCATCTCTAAATTGCATCGTCTTTTACCTCGATTACATACGCCCCAAATGTTTGATAAAATGTCCGACTAGGATTTATTGTGGAAATGAAGGTCCAAAGCATGAGATATGATATGAACGATGTTATGATGATGAAATAAGCTTATGTATATGATTATTTCTATATGAATTGTAGCATTAGAGCATATGATGAATCCTATATAAAGTGTAGAATCGACCATGCCCAATCGGGAAGGTTTGAGCACTGGGATAACCTAGTGAAGGGTTTGTACTTCTCCACCTAGTGATGGGGCGGAATCATCACTAACCTAGATGGGTGTTTGCACTAATCAACCTAGGTAAGGGTTTGTACTTCTCCACCATGATGGGGCGACATTATCACCAACCTAGATGAGGGTTAGTACTCATCCACCTAAGTGATAGGGTGGCAACATCACTAACCTACCAAGGGGTTCGTACTTTGGAAATTTAGGTTTGTCTCTTCTACGTATATGATATCTTATATGAGTATGGGTTACTTAAGCATGTTTTACTTATGCATTGATCATACATGTAATGTTGCTATATCATGCCTATTGTCTTTTGTTATGCATGTTGATTATGAAACTTATCTCTTGTTGCATTCAATCTCACATAGTTAGTATATTCAAATGTACTAACGCATACTCTTGCCTACATGATATCACCATGTAGGAGCCGGTGCCCAAGTTGATCATCCTCCTCCTCCATATGGCTAGTCGGTGCTATTTCAAGCTAGTTGGTCAGTCCTCCATTTCGGGGACCTTGGTCTTTGTTTTCTTCTTACCTTGTATTAAGAAAATCCATTTTATGTTCTCTTTTGACTATGAGGGTGAGCCTAGTACTTTGTGTTGGCCCCCGCTCTATCTGTCTGATTAGAGGTGCCTGTTTGACAAGTTATGTACTTATGATATGAACTATGACTCCTTATCTTTTGATGTTGATGTTTTGGCAAGCTATTCCCTTAGCCCCTTTGCGCTTTATCATACTTTATGTCTTACATAGCTTCCACGACCAATGATGTGTAATGATAAGTGAAGAGGCTTTATTGGGGTCAGTTTAGGTTCCCCATTCACTGTGTCACGTCTAGGCCCTAGGCTTGGGTCGTGACAAACTTGGTTTTAGAGCACTAGGTTGATAGATCCTCGGAGTCTAACACACTGCATCGATTAGAGTCCTACTAATGGTTGTGAAGGGTGCCATGACTATGAATAGGAGGTTTTAAGGCATTTTAGGAAATGTTTCCCTTCTTCATATTCTAAATCATGCTATATATTTATGGTGAGTTTTCCCCCTAATGATTCTTCTTTGCTATGCTAGATAATGCCAAACAGTGGAGAAAGACATGCCCAAACTCCCGACGAGCAACCTAACAATGGTGAGCTCCGGGATGCTCTTACTATTCTTGCCCAAGTGGTGGCCAATCAAGTCCAACAAGGGGCCCAAGCCCCTCATGCTACCAACTCGGGAGCTAGGGTAAGATATTTCATGAGGATGAATCCTCCATTTTTCCATGGGTCAAAGGTGGATGAAGATCCACAAGAGTTTATTGATGGGATCTAGAAAATCTTAAATATCATGGGTGCTGGGCCGAATGATAAGGCGGAGTTGGCATACTACCAACTCAAAGGGGTAGCCCAAATTTGGTATGAGCAATGGAAGGGTGAGAAGGGGGTCGGTAATATGGTTCTTTTGGAGGAGTTCAAATCGGCCTTCCTTAATTGGTTTTTCCCTCTTGAACTTAGGGAGACAACATTGGTAGAGTTTATGAACTTGAAACAAGGTGCTATGAGTGTGATGGATTATGCCCTCCAGTTTAATCAACTCCCAAAGTATGCTCCTCACTTGGTGGTCGATCCTAGATCGAGGATGAATAAATTTGTGATAAGGGTTTCCGACTTGGTGAGTGAGGAATGTTGGTCCGCCTTGCTTATTGGTGACATGTACTTGTCTCATTTGATGACTTATGTCGAGAAAATGAAGGAAGAAAAGATAAGAAAGAGGAGGGGCCATGAGGCTAAGAGATCCCGTCATGGGGGTAAGTTCTATAGGGGTGGTCAGTTCCATTAAGGCCAAGGACATCCTCATGCTACAAATAGCGAGTTTGCCAATGACTTCCCTAGATCTAAAGGTGTTAGTGGTGTGGCTCCTAATGATGTGTGTCCTAGATATGGGAAGAGTCATAATAGCTCGTGTTTGAAGGGTTCTAATGTATGTTTCGGTTATGGGGAGCTTGGTCACAAGAAGTTAGATTATCCAAGAAATCGTGTCAAGAGTTGAGGTGCAAATGCGGTTCCATTGGGTAGAGGTGGTCCTCAAGGTGGTGCCCTAAGGCACAATCAATTTTATGCTCTACATGGGAGGTAAAGGGTTGGTGAGGTCCCCGATGTTTGTACCGGTATGTTGAAAATCTTTGACTTTGACGTGTATGCTTTGATTTATCCGGGTGCCACTCTTACCTTTCTTACCTGTCTTGCTGCTAAAAATTTTCATGTTGTCCCCAAGTTATTGTATGAGTCATAGAAGTGTCTACTTTTTTCAGTGTCTCAATTGTTGCAAGGAAAGTGTATAGAAATTGTCCTATTTATATTTTTCATCAGTTGTTACCTTGTGATCTTGTGGAATTAGACATGGTAGACTTTGATGTCATTCTAGGATGGATTGGTTGCATGCCTACTGTGCTTCTATTTATCGTAGGACCCGTAGGGTCAAGTTTAAATTTCCTAGTAAACCCATCCTTGAGTGGTAAAGTCAAGATGTGGTGGTTAAGGTAGATTCATTTCATGCATTAAAGTCCATAAGTTGATTTCTAGGGGATGTTTGTATCATCTTGTGAATGTTAAGGATGTGGAGTCCAAAGTCCCTTCCAATGAGTCGGTTCCCATAGTAAATGAGTTTCTTGATGTCTTCCCAAATGACTTTCCCAGTGTCCCTCCCTAAAGGGAGATAGCTTTTTGCATAGATCTCCTTTCCAATACTCAACCTATCTCTATTTCCATTTACCGTATGGCCCCTGCGGAGTTGAAGGAGTTAAAGAGCAATTGAAATATTTGTTGGAAACGGGGTTTATTAGGCCTAGCCAATCCCCTTAGGGTGCATCAGTGTTTTTTTGTGAAAAAGAAAGATGGGTCACTCAAAATGTGCATTGACTACCAACAACTCAATAGGGTCGCTATAAAGAATAGATATCCTCTTCGGAGAATTGATGACTTGTTTGACTAATTGCAAGGGGCTAGCATCTTCTCTAAGATTGATCTTCAATCAAGGTACCATCAAGTGAGGGTGAGGGAGTGTGATATTCCCAAGATGGCCTTCCGGACTAGATTTAGGCATTAGGAATTTGTGGTGATGTCCTTTGGGTTGACTAAAGCACCGACCATCTTCATGGACCTAATGAATAGGCTCTTCAAACCCTACCTTGATTCCTTTGTTATTGTCTTCATTGATGATACATTGATCTATTCACATAGTAGGGAGGAGCATATGGGTCATTTGAGGGTTGTGTTGCAAAGGTTGAGAGGGGTGAATTTATATGATAAATATAATAAGTGTGAATTTTGGTTGAAGGAGGTCGCATTCTTGGGTCATGTGGTGTTGGGGGATAGTATTAAGGTGGATCTTAAAAAGACCAATGTGACTAGAAATTGACCTAGATCATTGACCACGTCAAATATTAGGAGTTTCTTGGTCCTTTCGGGTTACTATAGAAGGTTTGTGAATGGGTTCTCCTCCATCGCTTCTCCTATGATAAAATTGACTGAAAAGAAGGTCAAGTTTGTGTGGACCGATGAATGTGAGAAAAGCTTCCAAACATTGAAAGATGAACTTGTGTCCGCTCCTATATTGTCACTACCTGATGGGCTTGAGGGTTTTGTTGTGTATTGTGATGCATCTGGAGTTTGTTTGGGTTGTGTGCTAATGCAAAATGGTAAGGTCATAGCCTACGATTCTAGGAAACTCAAAGTGCATGAAAAGAACTACCCTACCCATGATCTTGAATTAGCCGCCATGGTGTATGCATTAATGATTTGGCATCATTATTTGTATAGAGTACATGTTGATGTCTTCACCGATCATAAGAGTCTTCAACATATCTTAACTCAAAAAGATCTCAACTTGAAACAAAGAAGGTGGCTAGACTCCTTAAGGAATATGACATGAGTGTGCATTACCATTCTGGTAAAGCAAATGTTATGGAAGATGCTCTAAGTTGGGTGTCTATGGGTATTCTAGATCATGCGGATGGTGGTGATAGGGAGATGGCTAGAGAGGTGCATAAATATGGTAGATTGGGGGTAAGGTTAGAAGATATGGGTAGTGGTGTTGTTGTTTTTCATGGGTCCAAATCTTCTTTGGTTGATGACGTGATAGCAAAACAAGATCTAGACTCCTCCTTACTTGAATTGAAGGCCTTGGTGAAAAAGGGAAAAATAGAGGTTTTCTCCCAAGGGGGAGATGGGGCCCTTAGATACCAAGGTATGTTGCGTGTGTCATGTATTTATGGTTTGAGGGAGAGAATTCTTGATAAGGCCCATAATTCTACTTACTCTATCCACCCCGGTTCCACCAAAATGTATAGAGACTTGAGGGATATGTATTGGTGGAGATGCATGGAGAGGGACATTGCCATATTTGTTTCCTGTTTCCATAGTTGTCAACAAGTCAAAGCCGAACATCAATGGCTAGGTGGCCAAACCATGACATAGAGATTCCTACTTGGAAATGGGAGGTGATTAATATGGATTTCGTGGTTGGGTTGCCCAAGACTAGAAAAGGTTTCGATTCCATATGGGTGGTGGTTGATAGGATAACGAAATTGGCTCACCTTCTACCGGTTAAGAATACATATGGAGCTGAAGAGAATGCAAGGTTGTACATCCTTGAGTTAGTGAGATTATACTGGGTTCCTTTATCCATTACATCAGATAGTGGTTCATAATTCACTTCACACTTTTGGAGGTCTATTCAAAGGGATCTTGGTACCAAAGTTCACCTTAGTACGGCCTTCCACCCTCAAACAGATGGCCAAGTCAAAAGGACAATTCAAACCCTTGAAGATGTACTTAGGGAATGTGCTTTGGAGTAGAAGGGTAATTGTGATGACCATCTTCCTTTGATTGAATTCGCATACAATAATAGCTATCACTCTAACATCGGTATGGTTCCATTTGAGGCTCTTTATGGGAGACATTGAAGATCACCGGTGGGTTGGTTTGAGGTTGGAGAGGTAGCTTTATTGGAATAGGATTTGGTCATAGAGGCTCTTGAGAATGCTAAGACATTTAAGGAGAGGTTGAGGACAGCCCAAAGTCGTCAAAAATCCTATGTCGATATGAGAAGAAGAGACCTTGAATTCATAGTGGATAATTGGGTCTATTTCAAAGTTTCTCCAATGAAAGGTGTAGTCTGTTTTGGTAAAAAGGGGAAGTTGATTCCAAGGTATGTTGGACCTTATGTGGTGATAAAGAGGGTTCGTAAGGTAGCTTATGTGTTGAAGTTGCCTACTGAAATGAATTTGGTTCATCTGGTGTTCCATGTCTCTATGCTGATAAAATATGTTGGTGATCCTAATGCCACTATCCCTCTTGATGTTGTGGGTGTTATTGAGTATAACTTTACTTATGAGGAGGTTCCAGTTAAGATCTTGTTTAGGCAAGTCAGGAGATTGAGCAACATAGAGGTGGCATCTTTAAGGTCCTTTGGAGGAACCAACAAGTTAAAATTGCTACATGGGAGGCCGAAGCGGACATGCAAAAGCAGTATCCTCATCTTTTCCATTCCATTCCAGCCTAAGGTACTAATCCTAAGTCCCATATGTGATTTCAAGTATTACATTTCAACCACTATGTCATTCATATGCATTCATGTTTAAGTTGGTAAACTTGTGAGGATTTTACCCTTATGTTGAGATATTGATAATGGTGTTTTACATGTTATGTTGCATTCTTGCTGGGGCTGATTTGTTCATGACTACTCTTGCCTTGTACGTCTCTTTTACATTCGGGGACGATATTGAAACAACCCCAAAAAGTGACCAAAAACGTGTCTCGGAATGCCTAAAATTTTAATTTTTCCATATATCTCAAAATCCGTTTGTTATTTCAAAAATTTGACTTCATATTTGTAATCATGGGGTCCGAATTAGGTGAAAAGGGTCTAAACTCGATTTAAGAGCGAAAAATTAGAAAATATAATTTTTTAAGTGGCGATTTCCAGAGAACAATCCACGCCCCTGGCGCGACGCGCCAAAGGCGCGCTCATGTGTAATTTCTTCTCCACATCGTCTCCGTGACGTGGGGAGGTGTATTTTTCTTGGCATTGTTTTTTCTCCTGTGCGGTCCAATTATTCGAAGTGTTGGGCCCAAGTTTTCCCAAACATGTTTTTATCTATACTTAGCCCAATTTCACCATTATATCATCCTAAACATTTCCCAGTACTCCCCAAAATACTTAGCCATACTTTGCACTTCAAAATTCAAGACTCAAAACCTTCATCCGGAATGAAGGATTCTCTTCAAGCTTCAAGCCTCCATTTTCAAACTTCATCAAGAACTTCCCCAAAGCTTAAGGTATGTGGTGTTGAACCATTGGGTCCTTTAACCCATGGTGCATAAGCTTCCTTTTTACTAATATTGCATGATTTAAAGTTGATTTCACATGTGGGTCTTGTATATTGAGAAATTTACTGCACAGTGATTTTAGTTCATGAAAGTATGGTTGTTTTAGCATATTTTGAGTTCTAATTCTTGGTTCTAATGTTGGATTTGATGAGGGATTTTGACAAGAATGTCTTAGGGGTGTTGCAAGGTGTTGATTGATAGTTTAATGATAGTTTTTATTGCATGATTTCATCTCTAAATTGCATGGTCTTTTACCCTTATTACATAAACCCCAAGTTCTTGATAAAATGTCCGGCTAGGTTTTGTTATGGAAATAAAGGTCCAAAGCATGACATAAGATATGAATAATGTCATGATGATGAAATGAGCTTATGTATATGATTATTCCTATATGAAGTGTTGCATTAGAGCATATGATGAATCCTATATAAAGTGTAGAATCTACCATGCCCTATCGGGAGGGTTTGAGCACCCGGATAACCTAGTGAAGGGTTTGTACTTCTCCACGTGGTCATGGGGCGGCATCATCACTAACCTAGATGGGGGTATATAGTCGTCAACCTAGGGAAATGTTTGTACTTCTCCACCTTGGTCATGGGGTGGCATTATCACCAACCTAGATGAAGGTTAGTATTCATCCACGTAAGTGATGGGGTGGAAACATCACTAACCTACCAAGGGGTTCGTACTTTGGAAATTTAGGTTCATCTCTTCTACACATATGTTATATATTAGTATATGTTACTTAAGCATGTTTTACTTATGCATTGATCATACATCTCATGTTGCTCTATCATGCTTATTGTCTATTGTTATGCATGTTGATTATGAAACTTATCTCTTGTTGCATTGCATCCCACATACTTAGTACATTCAAACATTCTAACTCATACTCTTGCCTAAATGATATCACCAACCAGTGCCCAGGTTGACCATCTTTTTCCTCCACGTGGCTAGTCGATGCTATTTCAAGCTAGTTGGTGAGTCCTCCATTTCGGAGACCTTGGTCTTTGTTTTCTTCTTGCCTTGTATTGAGAAAATCCATTTTATGTTCTATTTTGACTATGAAGATGAGCCCGGTTACTTTGTCTTGGCCCACACTCTATCTATCTGTTTAGAGGTGTTTGTTAGACAAGTTATATATTTATGATATTAGCTATGACTCCTTGTCTTTTGATGTTGATGTTTTGGCAAGCTATTCCTTTAGCCCCTTTATCTTACTTTATGTCATATATATGCTTCCACGACTGATGATATGTAATGACAAATGAAGAGGCTTGATTAGGATCCCTTCGGGTTCCCCATTCACCGTGTCATGTCTAGGCCCTAGGCTTGGGTCATATTAATAACCTAGATTAATTACATTTCTATGATTGGGGTTATGCATTTATTGTTTATTTTCTTTCATTTTGATTGTTGTTTTGTGGTGGCCAATACCAAACCCCGCCTACTATCGCGATCCTGACAAAGGTAGTGACGAATAGGAAAAGGGAAATAAATGACAAGATTCAATTTATGTGTTCTCGTCTATCAACCAAACCTGACCAAGGAAAGGTTGACTGGGACAATGGGTAACGGTTAGTTTGCATGTCATGCATGCTAACTACATGCCATGGTGAAATTCGACCTTCACCTTCATAAGAGGGCAAGAAGAACCTAAGTTACCATCCTGCATGCAGATTCCCAACTATAGTTGTCACACCCCAAAGTCCCGTTAGGGTGGACTGGCACCCGTTGCCGATAAGGCTCGGGAGAACCAACCTATATCTATGCACTTTGTGTAAATATTATAAGGGATTTCTATGTTTGGCATCCTTCTAAGATGATAAATGGTATTAACAAGCTCAAAAGGAGATGCGTATAGCTAGGCCGTTAGGGCCACGGTGTCTAAAGTACAAGACATGACCACGCGTTAATCTACAAAATCTACAAAGCCTCTAGCAAGAGAAAGTATCCGTAAATGTTCGGGACAGGCCCTGTATGAATTAACTGTATAATGCAAACATACAAGCTATTAATACACACAAAGCTCCGAAGCAACCTGGAGCTTGGTAATAGCAGCTGGATGTCCTAAACTGTACTGGGGAGATCTACTAGCGCCTGTACCTGCAGCATGAAATGCAGGTCCCCCACAAGGGACTCAGTACGAGACAATGTACTGAATATGTAAGGTAGCAAATACTATATATGAAGTACAATTCAAATAGAACTATGGTATAAGATAAGAGA
>JAPFFP010105934.1:0-19179 GCA_026153255.1 Solanum medicagineum
ACTTGTCTATCCAGAATAGCAATGGGTACTATCTCGTAAGTGAGATCTTTTGTAATCTTTACATCTTTGGTTGGAGTGATATGAGATGGGTCACCTATACACTTTCAAATTATTGAAACGTGAAACACTGGATGAACACCAGAAATGTAACGACCCGAAGCAGTGCCCAAAACGTGCCTCAGAATGCCCAAAATTTTAATTTTCATATATCTCAAAATATTTTGTTATTTCAAAAATAAGAATTCATATTCTTGTTCAGGGGGTACAAATTAGGGGGAAAAGGGTCTAACCCTGATTTAAGAGCAAAGATTTAGCAATTATGAAATCTCAAAGAATGCAATTTCCAGAGAGGAATACACATCAAGGAGAACGCAATTTCTAGAGAGGAAACCCTGTCACTTCCATGACGCGCCATCTGTGTTAAAATGGTTCCCGTTCTTTTTAGTTCATCAAAAATATTCAAAGCGTTGGGCCCAAGTGTTCTCAAACGTGTTTTCATCTATACTTAGCAAACTTTCACCCTTATGTCATCCTAAACATTTTCCAATACTCCCTAAAATACTTAGCCATATTTTCAGTCCAAAATTTAAGTCTCAAAACCCTCATCTGAAACCAAGGATTTCCTTTAAGCTTCAAGCCTCCATTTTCAATCTTTACCAAGATCTTCTCCAAAGCTAAGGTATGTAGGTTTTAGCCGGTGGGTTCTTCCACCCATAGTGCCCTAATTTCCTATTTACTCAATTCGCATGATTTAAAGTTGATTTTACATATGGGTCTTGTATATTAAGAAATTTACTGCACAGTGATTTGAGTTCATGAAAGTATGGTTATTTTAACATATTTTGAGCTCTAAATCTTTAATCTAATGGTAGCTTCAATAAGGGGTTTTGATGTGAATGTCTTAGGGGTGTTGCAGGTTTTTGCTTGATGGTTTTACAAAAGATTTTATTGAATGATTTCATCTCTAAATTGCATGGTCTTTTACCCCCATTACACCCCCCAAGTGTTTGATAAAATGTCCGGCTAGGGTTTCTTGTGGAATTGAAGGTCCAAAGAATGAGATATGATATGATTGATGTTATGATGATGAAATGAGCATATGTACCTTATAAATTCTATATAAAGTGTTACATTAGACCATGCCCAATTAGGGGGGTCTAAGAATCCAGATAACCAAAATAGAGGTTAGTACTCATTAAATGAGGGAAGGTTAGTACTTCTCCACCTAGTGATGGGGCAGCATCATCACTAACCGAGATGGAGGTTTGTACTCATCAACTGAATGAAGGGCTAGTACTTTATTACCTAGGTGATGGGGCAGCGTTATCACCAATCGAGTTGGGGGTTTGTACTCATCAACCAAGTGAAGGGTTAGTACATCAGCACCTAAGTGATGGGGTGGCATCATCACTAACCTACCAATGGGTTTGTACTTTGGAAATCTAATTTGTTCTATTCTGCACATATGACATCTTATATAAGTGAGAGATTCTTAAGCATGTTTCACTTTAGCATTGGTCATACATGCCATATTATTATATTATGTCTATTGCCTATTGTTATGCATTTTGATTATGATGTCTATTTCTTTTTGCATTGCATCCTACATTCTTAGTAAATTCAAACGTACTAACGCAAACTCTTGCCTACATGAAATCACGGTGTAAGAACTAGAGCCCAAGTTGATCATCATCCTCCTCCACATGGCTAGTTTGGTGCTACTCAAGCTAGCTGGTGAGTCCTCTACTTCGGGGACCTTGGTCTATGGTTTCCCTTACTTGTATTAAGACACTCTACTTTATGGTCTATTTTGACTGTGATGGTGAACCCGTTTACCTTGTCTTGTCCCTTGCTCTTATCTATGTATTTAAAGGTGTTTTTTGGTTAAGTCATGTATCTATGATATGCTCTTTGACTCTTTGTCTCTTGATGATGATGTTTTGCAAGCTATCCCTTAGCCCTTTTACCCCTTATTCTTACTTTAGATTGTTTTACATTGCTTCTGCGACCAATGATTTGTAATGATATGTTATGAGGCTTGTTAGGGGTTCCTTCGGATTCTCCATTCACCGTGTCATGTCTAGGCACTAGGCTTGGATCATGATAAGCTTTTTATCAGAGCACTAGGTTGTTAAATCCTCGGAGTCCAACACACCGCATCGATTAGAGTCCTATTCATGCTTGTGAGGTGCTTCATGACTACGAATAGGAGGTTATGACACATTTTAGAAAATGTTTCCCTTCTTCATGTTCTAAGTCGTGCTATAGAGTTGTGATAAATTTTCCCATCTACTGATTGTTGTTTACTATGCTAGATCATGCCAAACACTAGAGGAAGACGGTCCCAAATTCTCGGGAACAACCTACGATGGTGAGCTTTGGGATGCTCTTACGATGGCCAACCAAGTCAATCTAGGGGCCCAAGCCCCTCATGCTACTACCCCGGGAGTTAGGGTAAGAGACTTCATGAGGATGATTCCTCCGGTTTTCCACAAGTCAAAGATGGATGTAGATCCGCAAGAGTTCATTGATGAGGTCTACAAAATCATGAATATCATGGGTGTTGGGCCAAATGAAAAGGGTGAGTTGGCGGCGTACCAACTCAAAGAGGTTGCCCAAATTTGGAATGAGCAATGGAAGGGGGAGAAAAGAAATGGTTATGTGGTGCTTTGGAAAAAATTCAAATTGGCCTTCCTTAATCGGCTTTTCCCTCTCGAGCTTAGGGAAGTAATGTTGGTATAGTTTATGAACTTGAAACAAGGTTCTATGAGTGTGAGGGACTATGCCCTCAAATTTAATCTACTTTCAAAATATGGTCATAACTTTGTGGCCGATCCTGATCAAGGATGAATAAATTTGTGATGGGGGTCTCCGACTTGGTGAGTGAAGAATGTGGGTCAACCTTGCTTATTGGTGACAGGGACTTTTCTCGTTTGATGACTTATACAAAGCAAATGGAGGAGGAAAAGTGGAGAAAGAGGAGGGGACATGAGTGCAAGAGGGCCCAGTTTGAGGGTAAGTTCCAAAAATGTGCTAGATTTCTTCAAGGACCAGTACCTTCTCATGCTACTAATAGGAGGTTTGCCAATGACTTCCCTAGACCTCAAGGTGTTAGTGGCGTGGCTCCTATTGATGTGTGTCCTAGATATGGGAAGAGTAATAATGGCCCGTGTTTGAAGGGTTCTAATGCATGTTTTGGTTGTGGGAAGCTTGGTCACAAGAAGGTAGACTGCCTAACAAACCGAGGCAAAGTCTGGGTGCAAATGCGCTTCCATTGGGAAGAGGTGGTCCTCAAGGTGGAGCCCTAAGGCACAACCAGTTTTATGCTCTACATGGAAGGCAAGGGGTTGGTGAGGTCTTTGATAATTTTACTGGTATGTTGAAAATCTTTGATCTTAATGTATATTCTTTGATTGATCCAGGTGTCACTCTTTCCTTTGTTACCCCTTTTGTTGCTAAAAAGTTCCATGTTATCCCTGAGTTGTTGCATGAGTCATATGAAGTGTCTACCCCTATTGGTTCCTCCATTGTTGCTAGGAAAGTTTATAGGAATTGTCGTATTTATATTTTGCATAAGTTATTGATTTGTGATCTTGTTGAATTAGACATTGTAGACTTTGATGTCATTCTTGGGATGGATTAGTTATATGCGTACTATGCTTTCATTGATTGTAGAACCTGTAGGGTCAAGTTTTAATTTCGTAATGAACCCTTCCTTGAATAGAAAAGTCAAGATATGGTGTTCAAGGGTCGATTCATTTCATGCATTAAAGCCCATAAGTTGATTTCTAGGGGACGTTTGTATCATCTTGTGAGGGTTAAAGATGTGGAGTCCAAAGCCGTTCCATAGAGTCGGTCCCCGTTGTAAACAAGTTTCTTGATGTCTTCCCAAATAACCTCCCGTGTGTCCCTCCCAAAAGGGAGATAGATTTTGGTATAGATCTCTTTCCCAATACTCAACCTATCTCCATTCCCCCTTACCATATGGCCCCGGCGGAGTTGAAAGAGTTAAAAGAGCAATTGGAAGATTTGCTGGAAAAGGGATCTATTACACCTAGTCAATCAGCATGGGGTGCACCGGTGATGTTTGTAAAGAAGGAGGATGGGTCACTTAGAATATGCATTGACTACCGACAACTCAATAGGGTCACTATAAAAAATAGATATCCTCTTCAAAGGATTGACGACTTGTTTGACAAATTGCAAGGCACAAGCTTCTTCTCTTAGATTGATCTTCAGTTCGTGTATCATCAAATGAGGTGAGGGAGTGTGATATTCCCAAAACGGCCTTCCGGACGAGATATGGGCATTGTGAGTTTGTTCTGATATCATTTTGGTTGATTAATGCACCGGCTATCTTCATCGACCTAATGAATAGAATCTTCAAACCCTACCTTTATTCCATTGTTATGGTCTTCATTGATGATATTTTGATCTATTTACATAGTAGAGGAGCATATGGGTCATTTCAGGGTTGTGTTACAAAGGTTGAGGGAGGAGAAATTGTAAGCCAAATATGATAAGTGTGAATTTTGGTTGAACAAGGTTGCTTTATTGGGTCATGTGGTGTTGGGGGATGTTATAAAAGTAGATCCAAAGAAAACCGATATAATTAGGAATTGGCCTAGACCATTAACTCTGTCTGATATTAGGAGCTTCTTGGGCCTTTTGGGTTACTATAGAAGATTTGTGAATGGGTTCTTCCTCCATTGCTTCCCCTATGAAAAAATTGGCTCAAAAGAAAATTAAGTTTGTATGGACCGATGAATGTGAGAGAAGCTTCCAAACATTGAAAGATAAACTTGAGTCTACTCCTATATTGTCACTACCTGATGGGCTTGAGGGTTTTGTTGTGCATTATGATGCATCTAGAGTTCATTTGAGTTCTGTGCTAATGCAAAATGATAAGGTCATAGCCTATGCTTCTGGACAACGCAAAGTGCATGAAAGGAATTACCCTACCCATGATCTAGAGTTAGCTGAAGTTATGTTTGCATTAACGATTTGGTGCCATTAATTGATTGAGGTGCATGTGGATGTCTTTACCGATCATTAGAGCCTACAATATTCTTCAATCAAAAAGATCTCAACTAAAGACAAAGAAGGTGGTTAGAACTTCTCAAAGATTATGACATGAGTGTGCATTATTACCAGGGTAAGGCAAATGTGGTGGTGGATGCCTTGAGTCGGGAGTCCATAGGTAGCGTAGCTCATGTAGATGGTGATGATAGGGAGATGGCTAGGGAGCTACATAGATTGGCTAGATTGGGGGTTAGGTTGGAAGATGTGGGTAATGGTGTTATTGATGTTGATGGTTCTAAATATTCTTTGGTTGATGAGGTGATAGCAAAACAAGATCTAGAATCCTCTGTGCATGAACTGAAGGCCTTAGTGAAAAAGGGCAAAATAGAGTTTTTCTCCCTAGGGGGAGATGGAGCCCTCAGATACCAAGGTAGGTTGTGTGTGCCTTGTGTTGATGGTTTGAGGGAGAAAATCCTTGATGTGACCCATAATTCTTCTTACTCTATCCACCCCGGTTCCACAAAAATTTATAGAGACTTGAGGGATGTGTATTGGTGGTTAGGAATGAAGAGGGACATTGCCAAATTCGTTTTCGGTTGTCATAGTTTTCAACAAGTTAAAGCCGAATACCTAAAGCCGGGTGGCCTAACCTAAGACATAGAGATTCCCATTTGGAAGTGGGAGGTAATTAATATGGATTTCGTGGTTGTGTTGCCCAAGAGTAGAAAAGGTTTTGATTCCATTCGGGTTGTGGTCGATAGGATGACGAAATTGGCTCACCTTTCTATCGGTTAAGACTACATATGGGGCTTAAGAGTATGCAAGGTTGTACATCGATGAGTTGGTAAAGTTACATGGGGTTCCTTTATCCATCATATCGGATCATGATGTACAATTCACTTCGCACTTTTGGAGGTCTTTTCAAAGGGGTCTTGGTACAAAGGTTCACCTTAATGCAACCTTTCACCCTCAAACAGATGGCATAGCCGAAAGAACTATTCAAACACTTGAGGATATGCTTAGGGCTTATGTCTTGGAGCTTAAAGGTAGTTGGGATGGTCACCTTCTGTTGATTGAGTTTGCCTACAACAATAGCTATCACTATAGCATCGGTATGGCTCCATTTGAATCTCATTATGGGAGACGTTGTAGATCACCGGTGGGTTGGTTTGAGGTTGGAGAAGTTGCTTTATTGGGGCTGGATCTGGTTGTGGAGGCTCTTGAGAAGGTTAGGATGATTAGGGAAAGGTTGAAAATAGCCCAAAGTCGTCAAAATTCCTATGCCGGTGTAATAATGAAGGACCTAGAATTCCAAGTGGGTGATTAGGTCTATTTGAAGGTTTAACGAAAGGTGTGGTCTACTATTGTTAAAAGGGGAAGTTGAGTCCAAGATATATTGGTCCTTATGAGGTAATAGAGAGGGTTAGCAAGGTAGCTTATGAGTTGAAGTTGCCTAGTGAAATGAATTTGGTTCACCCAATGTTCCATGTCTCTATGTTGAGAAAATGTGTTGGTGATCCTAATGCCATTATGCCTCTTGATGTGGTGGGTGTTCTTGAGGATAACTTGACTTATGAGGAGGTCCGAAATCAGATCTTGGATAGGGAAGTAAAGAGATTGAAGATTAAAGAGGTGGTATCCGTTAAGGTCCTTTGGAGGAACAAACAAGTCAAAAGTGCTACATGGGAGGCAAAAATGGATATGCAAAAGCGATAGCATTATCTTTTCCACACAACTCAAGCCTAAGGTACTAATCCTAAGCCCCTTATATGATTTCAAGTCTCATGTTTCAGCCCCTATGTCATTCATATGCATTCATGTTTAAGTTGGTAAACTTATGATGATTTTACACTTATG
This sequence comes from Solanum medicagineum, assembly GCA_026153255.1. Lineage (NCBI taxonomy): Eukaryota > Viridiplantae > Streptophyta > Magnoliopsida > Solanales > Solanaceae > Solanum > Solanum medicagineum. The sequence goes on from JAPFFP010105934.1 coordinate 6,880, forward strand.
TTGAGAATTTGAAAATTATGTTTACATGTTATGTTGCATTCTTGTTGGGGCTGATTTATCTATAATCACTCTTGTCTTGTATGTCTCTTGTACGTTCGGGTACAAATTTTCCCAAGGGGTAGATATTCTAATGACCCCAAAAAGTTCCCAAAAACGTGCCTCGGAATGCCTTAAATTTTAATTTTCATATATCTCAAAATCTATTTGGTTTTTTGAAAATTCAACTTCATATTCTTGTTCACGGGGTCCAAATTTGGGGGAAGAGGCTCTAACCCCGATTTAAGAGCAAAGCTTTAGCAATTATGAAATCTCAAGAATGCAATTTCTAGAGAGGAATCTGCATTATTTAAAAAGGTGCCTATTTTTTTTAGTTCATCCAATATTCTAAGTTTGGGCTCAAGTGTTCCCAAAAGTGGTTTTATCTATACTTAGCCAACTTTCACCCTTATATAATCCTAAATATTTCCCAATACTCCCCAATACACTTAGCCATATTTTCACTATAAAATTCAAGTCTCAAACCCCTCATCCTAAACCATGGATTTCCTTCAAGCTTCAAGCCTCCATTTTCAATCTTCACCAAGAGCTTCGCCAAGGCTAAGGTATGTAGGTTTTAGCCAGTGACTTCTTCCACCCATGCTTCCCTTATCTCCTTTTTACTCAATTTGCATTACTTAAAGTTTATTTTACATGTGGGTCTTGTATACTAAGAATTTTTTTGCACAGTGATTTGAGTTAATGAAAGTATAGTTGTTTTAGCATGTTCTTGGATCTAATAATGGATTTGATGAGTGGTTTTGATTTAAATGTCTTGGGAGTGTTGTAAGGTGTTGATTGATGGTTTTACAACAAATTTTCTTACATGATTTCATCTCTAATTTGCATGGTCTTTTACCCCCATTACACCCCCAAGTTTTTTATAAAATGTCTGGCTAGGGTTTCTTGTGCAATTGAAGTTCCAAAGCATGCGATATGATATGACTAATGCACCAGCCAACTTCATGGACCTAATGAATAGGGTCTTCAAAGCCTACCTTGATTTCTTTGTTGTGATCTTCATTGATGATATTTTGATCTAATCACATAGTAGGGAGGAGCATATGGCTCATTTGAGGGTTGTGTTACAAAGATTGTGGGAGGAGAAATTGTATGCTAAATATGAAAAGTGTGAATTTCGGTTGAAGAAGGTTGCATTCATGGGTCATATGGTTATGGGGGATGGCATTATGATGGATCCGAATAAGATTGATGTGATTAGAAATTGTCTTATACCATTGACCCTATCAGACATTAGGAGTTTCTTGGGCCTTACGAGTTACTATAGAAGGTTCGTGAATGGATTCTCCTCCATTGCTTCTTCGATGACAAAATTGACTCAAAAGAAGGTTAAGTTTGTGTGGACCGATGAATGTGAGAGAAGCTTCCAAACATTGAAAGATAAGCTTGTGTCCGCTCCTATATTGTCACTATCGGACGGGCTTAAAGGATTTTTAGTGTATTATGATGCTTCCCAGGTTGGGTTGCGTTGTGCATTGATGCAAAGTTGTAAGGTCAAATCTTATGCTTCTAGACAACTCAAGGTACATGAAAGGAACTACCCTACCCATGATCTCGAGTAAGCCACCGTGATGTTTCCATTAAAGATTTTGCGTCACTACATCTACAGGGTGCATGTGGATGTGTTCACCGATCATAAATGCCTCCAATATGTCTTCACCTAAAAGGATCTCAACTTGAGGCAAAGGAGATGGTTAGAGCTTCTCAAGGACTATAACATGAGTTTACATTCCCGGGAAGGCAAATGTTGTGGGGATGGTTTGAGTCAGGTGTCAATAGGTAGCCTAGCTCATGTTGATGGTGGTGATAGAGAGATGGCTGGGGAAGTGCATTAATTGGCTAGGTTGTGGGTTAGGTTGGAAGAGGTTGGTGATGATGTTCCATCCAAATTCCACCAAAATGTCTATTAGTGGGGAGGCATGAAGCGGGACATTACCAAATTCATTTTCGGTTGCTATAGTTATCAACAAGTCAAAGCCGAACATCAAAGGCCGGGTGGCCTAACCCAAGACATAAAGATTCTCACTTGGATATGGAAGGTGATTAATATAGATTTTGTCATTGGGTTGCCAAAGACTAGAAAAGGTTTTGATTCCATTCGGATGGTGGTTGATAGGATCATCAAATCAGCTCACCTTTTACCTGTTAAGATCACAAATGGGGCTGAAGAGTATGCAAGTAATTAGTGAGGTTACATGGAGTTCCTTTTTCCATCATATTGGATCGTGTTTCACAATTCACTTCACACTTTTGGAGGTTCTTTCAAAGGGGTCTTGGAAAAAAAGTTCACCTCAGTACGGCCTTCCACCTTCAAACAGATGGCCAAGCCGAAAGAACCATTCAAACCCTTGAAGATATGCTTAGGGAATGTGTATTGGAGTTGAGGGGTAGTTGGTATGACTATCTTTCTTTGATTGAGTTTGCTTACAACAATAGCTATCACTCTATCATCAGTATGGCTCCTTTTGAGGCTCTTTGTGTGAGACATTGTAGATCACTGGTTTGTTAGTTTAAGGTAGTAGAGGTGGCTTTATTGGGACCGGATATGGTTATGGAGGATCTTGAGAAGGTTAGGATGATTAGGGAGAGGTTGAAAACAGCCCAAAGTCGTCAAAAATCCTATGCCGATGTGAGGAGAAGAGACCTTGAGTTCAAAGTGGGTGATTAGGTCTATTTGAAAGTTTCTCAAATGTAAGGTGTGGTCCGTTTTGGTAAAAAGGGAAGTTGAATCCATGATATGTTGGTCCTTGTGAAGTGATAAAGAGGGTTGGCAAGGTAGTTTACGAGTTGAAGTTACCTAGTGAAATGATTTGGTTCCTCCAGTGATCCTAATGCTATTGTGGCTCTTGATGTGGTGCTGTTGTTGAGGATAACTTGACTTATGAGGCGGTTCCGGTTCAGATTTTGGATAGGCAAGTAAAGCGATTGCGGAACAAGGAGGTGACATCCATTAATGTCCTTTAGAGGAAAAACAAGTCGAAAGTGCTACATGGGAGGCCAAAGCGGACATGCAAAAGAGGTATCCTTATCTTTTCCACTCCACTTAAGCCTAAGGTACTAATTCTAAGTCTCTTATGTGATTTAAAGTCTTAAGTTTTGGCGTTATGCCATTGCATGCATTCGTGTTTACATGGGCAAGGTTTTATGGTAATTTTGATGTTCATGATGAGACTTTTGAATATCATGTTTAGATACATTTGTTGCATCCATGTTAGGTTAAAATCTTCATGGCTAACTTCCTTGTATATGTTTCTTTGATATTGGGGGAGAATGTTCCCAAGGGGGAGATATTATGACACCCCATAACTTTATGCTCTTATATATCCATGTTTCAAGCCTCGTTTGGTTAGGTTGGAGGTGTATTGGGTTCATGGGAGACTCCTAGTACCTAAACGATTTCAAGAGTTCCCTAAAAGTTGAGTTTTGGGTGATGGTTCATACAAGGGTCAACTTTAAACTAGTATAAATTTTTAACACAATTGGAACTGGGTGGCCCACAACATTTCAAATGAAATCCCTTTGAGTTAGCTTCATAACACACTTGGTTTCACCTTATTTCGAGGTCAGATAAAGGAGTTATGATCGTTTTCGTGAGGCCTTCCTATGCAGTGTTGTCACACGTGCAGCTTGAAGGCCAATGTGCCCTTGGATGGGCCGTCTAAGTCACTTGGGGTTGGAAAGGGGCATTTTTTCCCTAAGAAAGGTGACACGGCCAGTGGCATGGGCCGCGTGGCTTGCCACTGACCATGTGGAGGGGTCACAAGGTGTGTCAAGGAGGCTTGTTGGACATGGGAAAAAATGTTGCTAACGGTGGTGCCACATGATACCCTTGAAGGGCCATTTGAAGGTGGAAGGCTTGTGTGACCTATGCATGAGGTGTTCAGGCCTCATTTTTGCAAACAAGTGTGGTTGAAGGGACCATCAAACGAACCGTGAAGCATCACACGTCCCGTGAGGTGATCAGTCAAAGTGACGAGATGTCATTTTCCAATGTTTTCCCAACTTCCATGTTTTTTCTAAGGCACTTCACATGGGCACTCCACGCAACCCATGGAGCTCCACACGAATAGTCAAGTATCTAGTGAGATGATACTTTGCCAATTTTTCCATCCGTTCACTAATGGCATCTTCGTAAATTTTAATTACTCTAATGCCTCTTTAGACTTCCAATGGTATCTTAACCATCCTAAAAGACCTAGACAATATTCCAAAGGATCAAAATCATTACTCTCATCTCAAATACACTCATAATTCTCTCAAGAGGCTCCACCAAGACCCCAATTCAACTTCAAGGAAGCCCAAGAACAAGATTGGATTCCAAGATCATTTCTGAGCCTCCATTCTTTCCAATCTCAATTCCAAGCAACTGTAGACCTAGGGTATGCGGGTTTCTTTCATGCTTTCCTTTCACCCATGATACCCAAGACTTATTTTATCCAAAATTGAATGATTTAATGTTGATTAAAAAATGGGTCTTTATTATCATGTAATTCACTACACAATATGTTAAAGCTATGTGAAATTATGATTTTTTTGCTATGTTTTGAGCTATAATTTGTTGATCTATTGTAAGATTTAAGGAAGTGTTTTGATGTATGTTTTTTGAGGGTCTTGCAAAGTGTTGATTGATGATTTTACAATGGATTTTCTTGCATGATTTCATCTCTATATTTCATGGTTTTATACTAGCATTACACACTCTCTAAGTGTTTGATAAAATGCCTGGATTGGTTTCTTGAGGAGTTGAAGGTCCAAAGCATGAGTTATGATATGAATGAATATATGATGATGAAATGAGCTTATGTATATGATATAATCTATATAAAGTGTGGGATTAGACCATGCTCGATCCTGGGGGAGTAAGAGCCCGGATAACCGAGGTGATGTTTGTACTCATCAACCATGTCAGGGGTTTGTACTTCGCCACCGTCGTGATAAGATGTGATTATCATCAACCATGTGAGGGGTTTGTACCACACCACCGGGATGATAGGGTGCAACCATCATAAACCAACCAAGGGGTTTGTACTTCGGAAATCTAGCTTGGTCTCTTCTACACATGTGATATCCTATATGATGATGAGCTACTTAAGCATATTTTACTTATGCATTGAGCATACATTCTATATTTTTATAGTATACCTGTTGCCTATTATTATTCATTTTGACTATTAATGCCTAATTCTTGTTGCATTGCATCCTACGTACTTAGTACATTCAAACGTACTAACGCATACTCTTGCCTATAGATATCACTATGTAGCAACCGGTGCCCAAGTTAATCATCCACCTCCTCTATGTGGCTAGTTCGATACTACTCAAGCTAGTTGGTGAGCCCTCCACTTTGGGGACCTTAGTCTATGTTGTGCTTATTATGTCTTCAAACATTCTTCTTCATTGTCTATTTTTGACTATGTGGGTGAGCCCGATCGCTTTTCTTGGGCCCCGCTCTTATCTATGTATTAGAGGTGTTTGTTAGACATGTTATATATCTATGATATGAACTTGACTCTTTGTCTATTGTTTATGATGTTAAGCAAGCTTTCCGCTTAGCCCCTATTCTTATGCCTTATGTCTTTCGTATGCTTCCGCGACCAATGATGTGCAATGATAAGTTAAGAGGCTTGTTTGGGGTTCCTTCGGGTTCCCCATTCATTGTATCATTTCTAGGCCCTAGGCTTGGGTCGTGACAACAGGAGGCTCTTAAGGTGCTGCATCTCCCCTTAGCTCTTTTGGACGTAGAGAAGTCAGGAAACTTTGTGATAAAGACTCATCTGGAGTCTTACTTTGATTATGTCTAGCTTATAATTGGTTGGTCCCTTCTCTAAAATCTATTTTCTTACCTGTACTTCTCCTTGTGACAGGAATCCTTTGCTATATATAAGACAAACAATTTAGGGGTTAGATATAATACACCTAGGATAATGGCTCTATAGAACGATCTAAGAAACGAAATGAAAAAGGCCAATCCTAAATGTCCTGTAGCCTCATGTTTATAGATGTGGTGCATAACACACCCATAAGAAAGACTCTACATGAACACAACTTTGGACACTTCCTAGGATGACCTGCTCTGATGCCACTTTTGTTATGCGTTCAAATCTATAAAGACCAAAGGCACTCAATGCCTCAAAGGACTGAGAGAACCAATGTATAACCTGTACTTACTATGCACATGACTACAACATCTACAAAGTAGTGATATGTTTTTTCTGGCAATAGAGATAAAATATCAGAATAAGAAGTACCAAAACTTACATGTCAAACCTGACCATTAAGGCCACAACTATTTTGAGACAAGATACAAATGAAACTATAGACAATAACTCTACATAGCCTCTTTAATATAGAAAACCTTAACATATGTATGGACAGGCCCCACCTTAGATCAAATATTATACAATACCAAAATGCATACAAACTCAATAAAGCCCCAAATCAACATTGGAGGTCTACTAGGTGGAGTACCTGTACCTTCAACATGAATTACAACATCCCCCAATATGGACATTCGTACGAAATAATGGACTGAATATGTAAGGCAATAACATATATAAAATGAGAACACAAGTAACACCAAGTAGCACTATATAAATGCACATACCATAATAAAAGACCACCTGGGTTATACTACAGGAACCATGCATTATATTTTTTTCTTTAATCTTTAGTGTTTTATAAACTTCTTTAGGCATGTATTACATGTGACCAGCTGATTAATAGTAAAAGAGGATGACCTATGGTAGGTATTTTAACCCCTCGGATGTTGTCCTAGTAGTTGTACAAATTGGGATCAACTCATGCTACGCTTCTTCCCCTGGGCTGCCACCATTATGAACAAATTGATATCGACCCATGCTAGGCTCTTTCTCCTGGAATGCCACCCACACACTATGGATATTGCATTAAGTTATTCTTTGATACATTGAGATTGTTACTTTGGTGGTCATTATAATTTTGAGCTATGGAACTATGTATTAGTAATATAAGACATAGCAATAGTCTCTTAAGGTAGTAAAATAATGGAAGAAATAAATATGACATAAACATACTACTTAGGAGTTTAAATGACACAATTGGCTTCATGAACATAAGTAGACTCCTCATGCTAGTGCGTGGAAAAGTAAAACCACAAATTTACTAATAGGCAATACTGCCATGGAATAACACTTGGGAAGCTCCATTATCGATAGTGACACAAGTATTGGATTTCATGACAATGAGGTTTTTCAAGATAATTCGGCGGTCAAAATTGCCCCATTGCCAAAACATTCGATGGATCGCCTGAATTGATAGTTTTGGAAAGCTTCAGTAAAATGGTCATAACATTTTACTTCAAACCCGGATTAATGCAAAATTGGATGAATTGGAAATCTACTTTAAAGGCCTTAAAGTTTGTCGGTAATCGGTCTCCTAATTTATTATGTGCTGAAATATATGACCACTTGAAGTTGATCCTTATACGAATTCATATCGAAACTTAGCCGATCGAATATCCTAGGTCTTGGCTCACTGAAAGAAATACCTTATGACCCCAAAACACATGTAATGCACTTTGAATACTTAAGAATTTATCCCACTACACTAAAAGTCATCAACTTGAGCCCATACACGTATTAGGAATGACTCGAGTTTTAACTTATGATCTATGGAGTTACACCTTTCTTAGGAGCATTAGGACAATCAACAACCCTGTGACCTATAAATGAGCTACCAAAATACAACACTTTTGACACATAAAAATTAAGATTTTGTGTGTTGTCAATGTGATATTGATGGGTTTTATGTGTTTTTGTGTTTAGATTTGCAGGATTATAGGTTGACCATAATTGGTGAAAAAATTGCAGAAGCTTCTTGATATGCTATAAAAATACAGCACATTTAATGTCTAAATCAAGGGATTTTATAAGTCCTTAAAGCCATGTTTTATGGTGTTTATGTGTTTTTTTCTTATTTGTGCAAAAAAATACACACTGGCATGATCTTGGGAGAAAATTGCAGATTTTGATAAAGTTCGAGACATACGAGCCACCCTACGAGTTGTAGCCCAAGCTACGAGTCATAGGGTGCCCTCATAGACAATTTCAGAGAGCAAAAATTAGAAATTTAAGACGTGAAGGTCAGTCATAAGAGACCAACCTATGAGTCGTAGGTCTCACTGTGACTCGTAAATGTGGGTTTCGTAGCCATTTCTAGAAAGGTTGAAAATTAGACCAAGAACTACAAGCATGGACTACAAGAAGTACCTACGAGTCGTTAGCAAGCAATGACTCGTAGCATGGATTATAGTAGTTAAGTCTAAAATGCCAAGTGCTGACTACAAAAGCCCAATTACGACTCGTAGGTCACACTACAAGTCGTACCTACGAGCCCTATCTGCTGCCAGCTTGACTTTCTATTTTATTTTAAGGGTCTTTTTGTAATTAGTATAAATACTGATAGGGTTTTTGAGACATATGCCATTTTAGAAATTTCAAGAGAGAATATTGTAGAAAGATTCTTAGAGTTTAGTGTAGATATTTTAGGGTTTTATTCTTGAAGATCCAATTTGGGGATTTGAAATCACTTGGAATAAAAATCCATTCTACAAGCCTATGATTTCAATGTCATGGTGGTTTTCTTGTTCATAGGTTTTGGATAATCTCTCAACCATGTTTATTTTACACATTGTTTTTTATTTCCCCCTAGCTATAAGTAGTTAAACGCCCACAACTTGTGGTTGTGGGAATGATGTGGAGTTGACTTGAAATAATCTGGATTTTTTGTATTTTTATGGTTGGGTTGCATGTATTGTCTATTTCCTATCATTTTGAATGTAGTTTGATGGTGGCCAACACCAAACCCCGTCTAGTGTCATGATCCTGACCAAGGTAGTGATGAATAGGAAAAAAGAAATGGATAACACGATTTGATTGATATGTTCTCATCTAATCAACCAAACCTGACCAAGGGGAGGTTGACTACGATAATGGGTAATGGTTAGTTGGCACACCATGGTTGCCAACCAAGCGCCATGGTGAAATTTGACCTTCATCTTTACGAGAGGGATGGAAGAACCTAAGTTACCACCCTGCATGCAATGTCTCAATTAGAGTTATGTTATCTAGGGTAATTGATTTAATAAACCATGGGGAACACGATTTTGTTTCTCAAATTGATTGTCTCTTTGCTTTTATTTTCCTTCACTTGCATTGCAAACCCTCCCCCCCCCCTCTCATTTTAAAAAATATAGTTGAATGATGCTTGAAATAATTGTTGGTGAGTCAACCCCGTATTCCCTATGGATTCGACCCTAGCCGTTGGTTAAGTTTATACTTAATAGAGATTGCGTTACTATTGGAGCATCAACATCAAAATTTATGGCGCCATTGCTGGGGAATATGTCTAGATTTTCCATTTGATTTCACTAGTGATTAGTTCAAGTATAATTTCTAGATTCTATTGTATTTTACTTTTGTTTTTGATTTTGTTATTTAGTTTTGTTTGCAGGGTATACTAGGTTTGTATGCCCAACACAAGAGGCCAAGGCAATCCCTTAGTTCCGATCAACTTGGAGATCCACTGAATTGCAGGAAGAATGGCCCAAGAGAACGAGGATATCGTGATGAAGCCATTTGTCAATATGAGAAAAATATGGGTAGAGATGAAAAATCACCCCAAAAGGTAGAATGGGCCATACCATAGGGTTTTCAATGAACGTGCATATGATTGGAATGAATATAGGTTGAACCCAATGGCCATGGATGTCACAAGAGATATAGTGTTGCCACCACTACCAGCCAACACTAAGTCCACCATGTCAAGTGTTCTCCTACAAATGCTTCAATAATCGTGGGTTGTTTACGGGGCTACATTCGGAGGATCCACACAGTCATCTCTATAATATTACATTTGTTTGCAAGAGTGTGATGGGTAAATAAAATCTTTCAATGGATGCGGTTGGTTTGAGAGTGTTCCCTCTATCTCTGACTTGAAATGCAATTTGGTTGTTAGAGCTTCCACAAAGCTCGATCACTTGTTGGGTCGAGTTAAAGAGCCTTTTTAGAAAGATATTTCCCAAGGTCCAAAATGCTCAAGCTTAAGATAAATCAATAATTGTGAGCAATTTCCAGGTGATTCGATTACTACTATATGGGAAAGGTTCACCAAGTGTTTGAGGATGGTTCCAGACCACAAAATTGTTGATGATGCCTTAGTTGTGATCTATCATCGGACTCTTGACGAGAATAGTCAAGCTCGTGCCAATACCATCGTGGGAGGCATGTTCCTAGATCAACCTTTACCACAAATCGTTGAGAGGATTCAGCAAGTGTTTAAACCAAATAGAGCATGGGGTCAGAGAGAGAGAGGTACAACTAAAACTTCTTGTGCGGTGAACACCAACAATTAGCAAGCTAAGGTCAATGAGGAGATTTTGCAACAACTTGCTCAACTTCGAACAAGTATAGACTTGTTGTTGAAGCAAAACCAAGCAAGTGTTCATGCGGTAACTCACAAACCTCCTAAGGCACCCGTGTACGAAGAATCATTCTTTGAGGAAGATGCTTACTTTGTGGGTAACCAATCAGCGGGTTTTCGAAACAACTCCCAAGGGTCCAACATGGACTATTGGAGGCAAGGTTTCAAAAATCAGGGTCGGGACTATAATAGAGAAGGTGTGTATAGAGCTAACCATGGTGGTTATTATGAAAGGGAAAGAGCGCCAGAGGCAGAGTGGGGGCGAAGAGATGGTTATAGAATTGGTCCCTATGTACCTCCCCACAATCGTGATGCCGGGTTTATCAATTATAGGATTGACGAAATGTTTGAAAAGTTGTTGACAAAAGCCGACCATCAAGATGAGACCTTGAAAGTGATGAACTCGTATATTTTTATTATTAATCAAAAGATCGAGTCTCATTCGGTGTCCATCAAACAATTGGAGAAATAATTCGTTCAAGTGTCCTCCCAATTGAACCAATGCCAAAAGGGTAATTTGCTAAGTAATACAGTTCAAAATCCAAAGAATAATGGGCACTGCATGGTGGTCATGACGAGAAGTGGGAAAAGCACCTTAGATCCCCCAATGCCGGTGGTTGATGATGACGCTTGTGAGAAGGGTGTTGATGACAAGGTTGAGGAAGAAGGTTTGGAGAGTAATGGGATGCAAAGCAAAGAGATGAAAGAGAAACAAAAGGCCAATATAATCCCATAAACTCCCCCTCTTTTTCCTCAAAGACTCAAGAAAAACAGGGAGGATGGTAAATTCAAACACTTCCTTCCGATGTTAAAGCAATTGTCCATTAACATTCCCCTTCTGGAAGCATTGGAAAATTCTTGGTTATGCTAAATACATGAAGGATTTGGTGACAAAAAAGTGCACGGTGAGCCAAGAGCTTTCACAAGAGCTCCAATAATGTAGTGCTATCATGACCAAATGCCTAGTCCAAAAGAGTGAAGATCCTAGTGCATTCACCATTCCTTGTACCATCAGTGATATAGAGTTTGCAAGGGCATTATGTGACTCGGGAGCAAGTATAAATTTGATGCCTCTTGCTAGTTTCAAAAATTTTGGTCTTGATTCGCCTATTCCCACAAGGATGAAGTGACTCATGGCAGATAGAACAATCAAGAATCTGGAGGGAATACTTTATGATGTGCTGATAAAGGTAGATAAGATTATATTTCTTGTAGATTTTGTTATACCTGACTATAAGATTGATTTTGCAGTTCCTATTATTTTCGGAAGGCCTTTGTTAGCCACAGGTTACACACTGGTTGATAAGGAAAAAGGGCTACTCACATTTAGGTTTGGTGGAGAATCAGTCGTATTTCAGGTTTGTCAACAAGACGAGAAGGACTGTGATTTTAGAGTAGTCTCGGTGATTGAAACTATTGATGAAGATCAATTAGAGGTCCTGATCGAGCTACGACTAGGAGTTGATACTTTGGAAGCAATTAATGAATTTTGATGGTGACAATATCCCAGATTATGAGGAGATAGTGAATGCTCCCGGGGTATCATTTAGCCCTAGGCGTACAAGTTGGAACTAGATCTGAAAAACAAGGAAACTCCACCCACAAAACCTTCCATAGAGATCCTGCCAAAATTAGAATTGAAGGCACTCCCATCACACTTGCAATATGCATTTTTTGGAGAGAACAATACTTTGCCGGTTATCATTGTAGCTAACTTGAGTGAGGGACAAGCAGAGGCCCTTCTATCAGTGCTCAAACAATTTAAAAGGGCAATTGGGTGGACCG